>JAHHUM010001617.1:0-79383 GCA_036173005.1 Crenichthys baileyi | reverse complement strand
GAATATAATGAATACACCAATGGGGGCTTTATCATCAGTAGGCCTAATAGAGCTTTGCCTATGATGGTTCAGGTAACAAAAATATGACCTGACCGGTAATAGTAAAAGTGTTATAACCAAAAAAACTTGCATGTTGTAATTAACTAACAACCCAAACACTGAACAGAACTGAGGGAAGGCCCAATGACCAGGTGATGTTAACGGCCCAGTTAGTGAACATAATGTAGTAATTCGTGTAATAAGCCTGATATTTCCATCCCATGTTCAGAACTTATGAAGCTATTTGAATGAGAGGTAACTGTCTTCAAGAAAGAAGATAAATCCAGTTACCTTCTGTTTATCTTGTGTTGATTTGCTAACTTACTTATTAACTTATCAAATTATACAGTTCTTTTCTGTTTTAATAGTAAAGCTACCCAAAGTTTTGGGACTGCACAAGTCACGTTTTTAAAAATTGGAATATCTCAAAATCTGCTCTTAATGTTTTGCAAAAACATGAAAAAGCGCTTTCCATGCAATTCTTATTTAATAAATGGCAAACATGTGAAAAGTTTGATTTGATTTTTTTTGTTTTTGTTACGTGCTCGAAATATTATTTATGAACATCCAGACTTCATAGACTGGTCACTCATCAATATATTTGTGGAAAATATAAGTTATATTAACTGTTAACAACTGTTATATTAAAATGATTTTTAATAACAGCTATCCATTTCTAGAATAGTGACTGTGACACTTATAATACACTTATCTGAGAGAAATAGCCTAAGAATAAAACCACCTGTGTGTAATAAATGGTTGTCACAGATGGTAACAACAATTCCCATCAAGCATCTGTGAAAAATGGCAACAAGTGTTTAAATTGCTGTGGAAAAAACTTGGCCCACTCTCTTTTGCAAATTTTTATTCAGCCATATTAAACGGTATTTATGCATGGGTTTAAGGTCATACCACAGCAAGTCAATTGGAAAAAAGGTCTGGGCTTTTATTGTCGTGCTACATAACTTAAGTGGATGTTAGCTTGTGGCCACAAATCAATGTCTGCAGATTCTCTTTTAGAATGGAGGGCAAACATCATGGTTCCATCAATTACAGCAAGTCATTCGGCAACATAGTAGCATAAAACCATCAAACTGTCCCCACCATGTTTGATTGCCATTTTGGTGTTTTGTTTTGCGGTTTGTTTGTTTTTTCAAATGTGAGATGGTTGTCTGTGTTCTTTTAGTCAGAAGTATATTTCACCTTGGAAATCTCCCATTCATTCCATTTTTGCCCAGTCTGTCTTATTGTTGAACACTGAATTTAACTGAAGCAAGTGATGGCTGCAGTGCTTTAAAAGTTATTCTTGGTTCTTTTGTGACTACTGAATGCGATGTCTGTGTGTTCTTGGAGTAATTTTTGTTGACCAGCCACTCCTACTCAGATTCGCCAGTTGTCCATGTTTTCTACCTTTATGGACAACGGCACTGTGGTTCACTGGATTAAAAATGGGTTTTAACCTATTACAGACTGATAGATGCCATTCACTTTGTTTTTCATCTATTTTTGTATAGCTATAGATTGGATCATTATGCTTTGCTCCTTGGGATCTATTAGGCCTACTTTATTTGTTAGACAGGTTTATAAAGTAATGATATATGATATTGAACCAAAACCGGTTTATCACATTTGATTTTATGACTTAACTGGGAATTGTTTTACTTGGGGACATGTTAGTTTATGGATCAAATACTAACGTATTTCCTTTAGTAATTGATATCATTGGTTGTAAACGCTAATCTGACTAGGGAGACATAATGCTAGTTTAATGATGTTGCGTTGTTGTGTTGTGTTGTGGTCGGGGACAGTGCCTCGGAAATGGCAAAGGGTTGTGGTATTCCCCCTTCACAAGGGAACGGGGGGACGGAGGGTGTGTTCCAACTGCAGGGGGATCACAGTCTCCCTGATAAGGCCTAATGCCAGGATGCTGGAGAAGAGAGTCAGACCTATGGTCGAGCCTCGGCTTCAGGGGGAGCATTGTGATTTTAATCCTGGCCATGGAACACTGGACCAGCTCCACCCTCTACAAAGTGCTGGAGGGTTCGTGAGAGTTTGCCCAATAGGTCCACAAGTATTTTGTGGACCTGGAGAAGTTCCCTCGTGGTACCCTGTGGAAGATGCTCCAGGAGTTTTTCCCAGGAGTTTCCCTGTACCCCCCCCCAAGCAAAAAAGTTTGGGTCCGCATTGCTGCCACTAAGTCAGACCTGTTCCCAGTGCACCTTTGGGGACTCCGGCATGGCTGCCCTTTCTCTCCTTTTTGCTGGCCCCCTCTAGCTAAGACCTACAGCATCCACTGGGGTGGTTTGCAACCGAATGTGAAGCGGCTGGGATGAGGATCAGCTCCCCCAAATCAGAGGCCATAGTTCTCGACCGGAAAAGGGTGGCTTGTCCTCTTCAGGTTGGAGGGGGAGCTTCTGCCTCAAGTGGAGGACTTCATGTATCTCGGGGTCTTTTTCCAATTGAGGGGAGAATAGAGGGGGAGATTGACAGACGGAGGGTGCAGCTGCCGCAAGTACTGAGGGGGGGCTGTTGCGGGTGTGGTGAAGAGAGAAGTGATTGAAGCTTTCTACTTCCCTACCCCCCACCTGGGGGATGAAATTTTGGTCATGACCGAAAGAGCAAGATCCCGGTTACAAGTGGCTGAAAATGAGTTTTCTCTGCAGGGTGCTAGGCACTCCCTTAGAGATAGGGGTTTTTGAGGAGTCTCCCTTCCAGGAGGGAAAACTCGGAGTAGAGCTGCTGCTCCTCCACTTAGAAAGAAGTCACTTGGGGGGGCCTCGGGCATCTGTTTCGGATGGCCCCCGGGGGAAATTGTTCCAGGCATTGCCCCAAGGGGGAGGAGACCCAGACTTTAGACATTCTTCTCCCCAGACAGCACCTCCAGCTCTCAGGAGAAAGCCCTAGGCCTTTCAAAGCCAGCTGAGAGACATTTTCCCCCCTTTTCTCCAGCATTTTACTGGCCCAAATTTCCCGGGCCTCCCCCCGGTGGGTTGTGCATGGAAAACATTTTCCCTAAGGAGGGGGGCCCGGGGGTTTATCCAGAACAGATTCTGAAGCCAAATCAGCGGACTCCTCTAGATGTGGAGGAGCAGCACCTCTACTCCAAGTTCCCTCCCGGGGGCCGACCCTTCTCGGGGACTGTCCCTAAGGGAAGTCCCAAAGCCCCCCTGCAGGGGGAAAACCAGCTTGTTTTTGGGGATCTCTTTTTTTTGATCATGACCAAAGTTCATGTCAAAGGTGACGTTTAAGAAAAAAAACCGGGAAGGGGAAATTGAGAGTTGGGGTCTAAAGGTGCAGAAACCCCGCATTACCGGGCAGCTGTCTTTTGATTTTCCCACTCGATTCCCCCCCCCTCGTTAACAAGCCCCAAAAACCCTAAACTCCTCCCTTGGGAAAGGAACTTCCCTCCAATCCAAAAAGGGGAAAGGGCCACTATTTCCATTTGAAAAAGCTTTTTGGCCTGGGAACGGAAAGGGAGAGCCACCCAGAACCAATCATCTGAAAAAAAAGAGGGACGAAATCCCCTTGTCATCATGCCTTCCCTTTTCTAAAGCACGGATGTTTTGAAAAAAAAATCGTTTTCAAGGCGCCCCAATACCCTTTTTTTCATGGCCTTCCAGGCCTGAGTTTTTTGTTTTGCACTGCCTGGGCCATGGCGTGTTTGGCCCTTTAAACCATACCAAAACCCATCAGCTGTCTAGTCCCAAAGCCCCCCACCCCGAAAAAAAGGCCCTTCTTCAGTAGATGCATCCCTTTTACTGTAAATTTTTCCTCCCCCCCAAAGTAAAGGGGGATGGGGGGGCCCAAGGTCCCCCTTTTATCCCTGAAAATAGTGTTCTTTATGGGAAAAAACGTGAGGGGGGGGGGGGGGGGGGTGGATCTGGGTTTTTCCCTTTTCCTTCCAATCACACCTCTCTAGGTGTTGCTGTTTTTCCACGTGGTTGTTAAAAACCCCAGAAAAAATTGAAGCAGCCCCCAAGAGGGCCCAACGTCCAGCACCCCCCCCAGGATCCCCAGAAGCCCGGGTACTCCGCAATTTGGGCCAAAAACAACAATCAGAAACCCCTCCCAAACCCGAAGGCACGGGGAAATGAAAAACCCCGCATTCACAAGTGAAAAAACCCAAAAAAAGAGAGACTAAGCTGGGGGATACAAAAAGCAAAAACCCACCCCAGACGGCCCCCTTTTACTTGGGGGGGGCCCCCCCCCAAAAAAAGTAGAAAGGGGTCCAAACCTTTTTGAAGGAGTTTGGGTTTTCCAAACCCCCCCCCCCAACGCTGTGGTAGAGGTGACTTTTTCCAATGCCTCATTGCTTTTAAAATGTATCCGACTCCCCCAGTTTTTTTTGAATTAAGTTAGAAAATTTAAGGGGCGGGAAAAGGGCAACATATTTTTGCCAATTTTTCCCCAAAAATTTTCCCATTTGGAGATATCGGGAAAAGGTTTGTAAACTTTTCGGGCCCAAAAATTTAAATATAAAAACACAACACACCACTTTACACACAACACCATACTAGGCATATGCCTAAAAAAATTAAAAATGGGGCTTTATAAACCAAAAAATAAAACATTTAAAATTTTGGGAAATTTTGCCCAAAAAAAAAAAAAACCTTAAGCTATTAACAAAAAATTTTGTCGGTGTTCTGTTCGCTTGTGGGGGGGGCCTGGGGGGGCATTGCCGGGGCCCCTTTGCCTTTCCTTTTCGGCCCCCCACTGTGTGTTGGGGGAGGATACGGCAGGGGTGCTTGAAGCGGGGCCTTTGTGTGGGAGCTGGCACTGTGTGGATTTTGTTTTCATTGGGTTGGGGGGCTCATCTGTGGGGGTGTTCCCCCCTTTTGGGGAGTGGATTCATTTAAATTTTGGGTTTCAGGGGCAGTGTTTGATATCGTGTCCCGGTTGGGAGTGGCCCTGTGGGAGAATTCATGTTGGGGGGGTTTATGGGGGGTTCGGGTCATTGGTTTAGAATTGAATTTATTTAGGGATTGGGACCGTTTCACCTGGGAAGCTCTGGGGGGGCAGGGGAGTTTTTACGGAAGTTGGAAAACCTCCTGGGGAACCCCGGGGCCCCTTTTTCACCCCTGGGTTTTCGGGGTTTTTCTTGGAACCCGGGATATAGGGGTTTCTAGGGGAGTGTGATTGAGTGTTTCAATGTCCCTTGTTGGGTGTCTTACTTTTGGGTTTTTTTGGGGTTTAGTGTTTTTTTGGTAGGAATTTAGAGTGGGGAAGTTTTGATTGTGACGTGTGCAAACCCGTTTTTTTGTCAGGTTGGGGGTTTTTGGGCAGGGGATCCTTTCCTGGATCAGCTTTGGCCTCCTTTAAAAGTGGGGCCCCATTTCCCCCCGCAACATCCCCGCCGGTGGGCTGGGGTTTTCTGGTGAAATTTCGTTTCTTGGGGTCTGGGGCTTTGGGTGGTTTTGGGATGTGTGCTTTTCTCGCTCCCAGGGCTGTTTGCCCGGGGGGGAGGACCCCGGGTCTGTCGGGGGCCCCCGGGGGTTTCCCCTGCTCTGGAGGCCTTTGGATGTCTGTTTTAGGTCAAGGGGGGGCCCAGTTGTGGTCCTCACACTCGGAATTTTATAAATTTTAGGGAAAAAAACTTTATTTTTTTTAAAAGGGAAGTTCAGGGTTTAAAAGATACAAAAGATAAAAGATAGGGAGTACCCCTAAAAACATCTTGCCTTTATTAGTACTATGGACTTTACGGGTTTAAAATTGCTGTTGTTATATCAATATGTTTCTGCAGGTTTTTAGCAGCAATTTTCTAGTATTTTGAATTCTCTTTATTGTTCTTTCTCTCTTTTCTTCTCCACCTGTTTTTTTTTCTGCCCGGAAACCTGGTTTTCTTGCCCTTTTTTTTTTTTTCCCTTTTTTTGTTTTTTATGTCCATTGCAATTTAAAAAGATCCCAAAAGCGGGTTTTTCCAATATCAAGGGAAGCATTATAGTTTAAGTCGTAATGGTCCACTTGTGGGAGTAAAAACTGTTGGGGTTCTTCTTGGCACTCAGACAATAATTTTGTGTGCTACTCTGCGAAAAGGACAGTTTAAAAAAAAAAAAATCCCTTGAGTTTTTTCCCCAAAAAAAATGCAAGTCATTGTGTGAGTGGTTTAGTTGGGGGTTTAGTTAAAAAATGACATTTATAGATAAAATAATTTTCCCAAATTAGAATTGAGTTTTTTATCCTTAATTGTCTGTTTTGGTTAAAAAAAATAATATTTTTTTTAAATAAAGCCAACCTTGAAGGGGAATTTTGAACATCCCCTAAGAAAAAAAGAAAAAAAAGTTTGCTAAAAAATTCTAGTAAACTTTTAAGTTGCATTCCATTCATTACAGGGAGGGGGGGAAAAAGCCTGTCTGTTTTTTCGAATACTGAATGGTATCTTTTCTTAAAAATTATTTTGTTCCAGCCTAAATTTTTTCATCTTAACCCCGGGGCCCCAAACCCCGGGGGTTTCGGTCCCAATCCAGACCCAAAAGGGGCGTTTTTTCTGGACTACAAAGCATTTTCTCAATTTTTCTATGTAGATATAGACATTTTATTCCTCCATGCTGGCCGTGTATCATTTTTGAACAGGTTTTGACTGCCAGTTATGTAAGTGGCCAGCAACATTCTGATCCCCCAAACCCCAAACCCAAACGATGGCGGGGAATGCACCCACATCGTTTTATGCCATCCACCGGAAAAAAAAAAAGAAAAAACTAAAGCATGCTCCTTGAAAGCGGGGTTGCTAATGCCCCTTTTTCCACTAGCTCCTTTAAGGTGACGTGGCTCCTCTCCACTCGGTCTCTCTGTACCCCGTACGGTACCATTTGTGTTTCAACTGACCCATGATGGCTGGAGCCATGGCAGCTGAAGCCATAGCTCCAGCTGTCAGTGTAGTGTGCCATGGCGTATTAAATAAAAAAATGTTAAAAGCTGCTAAAATTAGTAGTTTGGGAAGCTTATGCTTGCTTTTTGGCAGTACAATGACTTGGTGGCGCACAGATGAGTGAGTAAAAGAAGATTGCTTTGTCAAAAATTCCATTAAAAATGGGGGAAAAATTGCACATTTAAAGATGAATGAGCAGAAGCATACGCTTTCCTTTCTGTCGGGTGTAAGGCCAGCCTGCTTTATTTTGTTCTCAAAATTAGTGGAAAATTATAAAGGGGTGGAAAAAATAAGACATTAAATAGGAATTTTAACCAAAGCTATCTGCCTGGGTCTGATGGTAGGACAAGGAGAATAAATGAACTGAGGGGAGAATAAGAGCGAGCTACAGGGATGATAACACAGTCTCGCAGCTTATCTGCGAGCATACGTGTGTTCACTGGGAGTACAGTGCATTTTAGGAAAACACAAAAAGCCTTTCACTGACTGGGAAATGATCCAATAGTGCATGGAAGCTGTGGCAGCAACACTTTTAGATGGAAAATAAGGACAACAACTTAAGGTAACGGTTAAGCAAATTGCCCTGCCTGCCATAAGCACAACAAGAAGAGCAGAACTGTTATTCCAAGATGTACAGACCCAGCTCGACTGTGCCATCTAAAGTTCAATTCAATTCAGTTTATTTATATAGCGCCAATTCACAACACATGTCATCTCAAGGCACTTCACAAAAGTCAGGTACATACATTCCAATTAATCTTAATCATTGAACAGTGCAGTCAGATTCTGTTATTTATTCAAATTGGATAAAAAGTTTTTCTATCTAAGGAAACCCAGCAGATTGCATCCAGTCAGTGACTTGCAGCATTCACTCCTCCCGGATGAGCATGTAGAGACAGTGGACAGTCACTGGCGTTGACTTTGCAGCAATCCCTCATACTGAGCATGCATGTAGCGACAGTGGAGAGGAAAAACTCCCTTTTAACAGGAAGAAACCTCCAGCAGAACCAGGCTCAGTGTGAGCGGCCATCTGCCACGACCGACTGGGGGTTAGAGAGAACAGAGCAGAGACACAAAGAGAACAAAGAAGCACTGATCCAGGAGTACTTTCTATAGGAAGGAAAAGGTAAATGTTAATGGATGTAACTCCTTTAGTCGTTTCACCTAGAACGAAGGAACAGATTAACTCTGAGCCAGTTTTCAAGTTTAGATTCTGAAGAGAGCACATAGAGTTAGTCACAGTAAAAGCTCAGTCAGTAGCCATGTCTAGGAGAGAGAAAGGGTTAAACACTGAAAGACAGGGCCATGTGGATCATCGGTAGAGGGTGAGCATTAAGTTGTTGCCAGGAGAAGCTAGGACAATGCCCCTCTCCAGAAAGGTGTCACAGGTAGACACAGAGTCAGGCCAGGTGTAGCTTCTAGGAAGAGAAAAGAGAGAGAACAAAGTTAAAAGCTGAAATAACAGCAAATAACGCAAAATTGGAGAGTAGTGTGAGAATGTAGCGAAGAGGGTGAAAGTTGTCATTATCTCCTCCAGCAGCCTTAGCCTATAGCAGCATAACTACAGAGATAGCTCAGGATAACCTAAGCCACTCTAACTATAAGCTTTATCAGAAAGGAAAGTTTTAGGCCAAGCCTTAAAAGTAGACAGGGTGTTCGCCTCACGGACTAAAACTGGGCGCTGGTTCCACAGGAGAGGAGTCTGATAACTAAAGGATATGCCTCCCATTCTACTTGTAGAGACTCTAGGAACCACCAGTAAACCTGCAGTCTGAGAACGAAGTGCTCTGTTAGGAACGTATGGAACTAAATCATTAAGGGCTTTATATGTGAGGAGGAGAATTTTAAATTCTATTCTGGATTTAACAGGGAGCCAATGAAGGGAAGCTAAAGTAGTGGAAATATTATCTCTCTTTTTAATTTTCATCAGAACTCTTGCTGCAGCATTTTGAATCAGCTGAAGGCTTTTAACTGCATTTTGTGGACATCCTGATAGTAAAGAATTACAATAGTCCAGCCATGAAGTAACAAATGCATGGACTAGTTTTTCAGCGTCACTCCTGGATAGGATATTTCTAATTTTGGCAATGTTCCGGAGATGAAAAAAGGAAATCCTAGAAACCTGTTTAATATGGGATTTAAATGACATGTCCTGGTCAAAAATACCACCAAGGTTTTTTACTTTATTACCGGAGGTCAATTTAATGCTATCCAGGTTAAGTGATTGACTAAGCAGTTTCTTTTTCAAAGACTCCAGTCCAAAGACGAAAACTTCTGTCTTGTCTGAATTTAGAAGTAGAACATTTGTAGTCATCCAAGTTTTTATGTCTTCAAGACATGCTTGTAGTCTATCTAACTGGTTTGGCTCATCAGGATTTATGGATAAGTAAAGCTAACTATCATCAGCGTAACAGTGAAAATTTATTCTATGCTGCCTGATAATTTTACCTATTGGAAGCATAAATATAGTAAAGAGAATTGGCCCAAGTACTGAACCCTGTGGTACTCCACAATTAACCCTGGAGTTTGAAGATGATTTATAATTTACATGAACAAACTGGAATCTGTCAGACAAATAAGATTTAAACCAGCCTAGCGCTGTTCCCCTGATCCCTACAGCATATTCCAGCCTTTCTAAGAGAATATTGTGATCGACTGTATCAAATGCAGCACTGAGATCTAACAGGACAAGTACAGACACAAGTCCATTTTCTGAGGCTAGAAGAATATCATTATTGACTTTTCAGCAGAGCTGTTTCAGTGCTATGATGAGCTCGGGAAACTGACTGAAACTCTTCAAACAGGTCATTGCTGTGTAAATGCCCACACATTTGATTAGCAAAACTATTTCTCAAGAATTTTAGATAAGAATGGAAGATTGGATATAGGTCTGTAATTTATTAATTCATCTCGATCAAGCAAAGGTTTCTTAAGCAAAGGTTTAATTACAGCTACCTTAAAAGTTTGTGTTACATACCCATTTACTAAGGATAGATTAATCATATCTAAAATGGGGCTGGTAATCAGAGGGAACACTTCCTTAAATAATTTGGTTGGGATTGGATCTAATATACAAGCTGAAGGTTTAGATGAAGCTAATATTTCTGATAACTCAGGGAGCTCCACAGGATCAAAACAGTCCAAACATAGATCAACTTCTACATTTACTTCCAATGTTCTCTCACTTGCTGAGGATGAAATAATCATCTTCGGGAGTATGTCAAAGATTTTCTTTTTAATAGAATCAATTTTATTTTGGAAGAATCCTATAAAGTCATGACTGCTGAGAGCTAAGGGAATGGATGGCTCAACAGAGCTATGACTCTGTGTACGTTTAGCAACTGTACTAAAGAGAAACCTAGGATTATTCTTGTTCTCTTCTATTAATGATGAGAAATAAGCTGTTCTGGCTAGGCGAAGTGTCTTTTTATACAACAGTAGGCTATTTTTCCAGATTAAGTAGGAATCCTCTAGGTGTGTAGAGTGCCATTTTCTCTCCAATTTTCTAACATTGTGCTTTAAAGTACGCAGCTCTGAATTAAACCAGGGATCTAGCCTCCTATGAATAATTACCTTCTTTTTCAAGGGGGCTGCGTTGTCTAATGCACCACACAATGATGAAGTAACACTATCAACAAGAGAATCAATTTGTGAAGGGGAAGAAACAAAATTATTGCCCTCCATTGTGTTTTCCTGTAATAATGAGGAAATTAAAAGTGGAACAGATTCTTTAAGGGTTGTTACAGCATTGTCTGATAATGATCTACTATAATGAAATTTTCTTTCAAGTGTAGAGTACTCTGTTAAATTAAACTCAAAGGTTATTAAAAATGGTCAGACAGGACAGTGTTATGAGAAAATAGTGTTATGTCTTTACACTCAATGCCATATGTCAGCACAATGTCCAGAGAATGAAGACAAAGGTGGGTAGGTTTGTTTAATGTTTTGAGCAAAGCCAATTGAGTCTAAGATAGCATTAAAGGCTATATTTAAGCTATCACTTTCAGTGTCAACATGAATGTTAAAATCCCCCACTATATAAACTTATCTGTATTTTTAACACTAAATCAGATAAAAAGGTCTGAAAACTGATCTAAAAATTGAGAGTAAGGGCCTGGTGGACGGTACAAAACAACAAACAGAAGTGGTTTTAGTGCTTTGCAATTAGGATGAGGAAAACTAAGGATTAAATATTCAAGAGTTGAAGCTATTGATTGGTCTGGGAAACTAATCAATAAATCGGACTGAAAGATGGTTGCTACTCCTCCTCCTCGCCCAGTATTTCGAGGAATGTGAAAATTTAAATAATTAGTAGGAGTTGACTCATTTATAGTAACATAATCCTCTTGCTGCAGCCAGGTTTCTGTGAGGCAAAATAAATCAATCTGATTGTCACAAATCAGGTCACTAACTACCAAAGTCTTTGTAGAGAGAGATCTTATATTCAGTAAGCCACATTTAATTGTTTTATTTTTCTTTTTAGTCTGAGTTGTGTTTATTTTTATTAGATTTTCCTGATTTCCTCGTTTTAGAGTATTTTTTAATCTATTCAATTTTGGCCGTGGGCGAGACACTGTCTTAATAGGGTAATGGGTGGGTAGCAGTGCAGAAACTGCAGAGAGGAGTGTTAAACTACGACCCTGCTTCCTGGTCTGAACCCTGGGTTGTCAGAGGTTTGGAGAACTAAGAAATTCGGCCAGATTCCTAGAAAGAAGAGCTGCTCCATCCAAAGTGGGATGGATGCCGTCTCTCCGGATCAGACCAGGTTTTCCCCAAAATGTTCGCCAACTATCAATGTAACCCACATTGTTTTCTGGACACCACCTAGACAGCCAGCGGTTGAATGACAGCATGCGGCTAAACATGTCGTCACTGGTTAAATGAGTCCGACATTGTTTTGGCAAACTTACACACCGAAGCAACACTAACTTTGGTGACCTCCGATTGACGTAACTGGGTGTCATTACCGCCAGCGTGAATAACAATCTTACTGTATTTACACTTATCCTTAGCCAGCAGTTTCAGGTATGATTTGATGTCGCTCGTTCTGGCCCCTGGCAGAAATTTGACTATGGTCGCTGGTGTCTCTAGTGCCACGTTTCTGACTATGGAGCTGCCGATTACCAGAGTTGGCTTCTCAGCGGGTGTGTCGCTGAGCGGGGAAAATCTATTAGAAACGCAGACGGGTTGGTGGTGACCTGTGGGCTGGGATCTAGGACTATGCTTTCTACATACCGTCACCCAGCCGGCCTGAGGCCCCGGCTGTGCGGGCTCTGCTGGAGGACTGCTACGGGGAGCTACCCTCGGTCGCTCCACGCTGGCTAAGGGGCCTCGTCTATCTGCTGGTTTTTCAACAGCGTGGAGCCGGGCCTCCAAATCCGACACCCTCGCCTCCAAATCTACAAAAATGCTACATTTATTACACATACCATTATCACTAAAGGAGGCAGAGGAGTAACTGAACATCTGACACAGAGAGCAGGAGAGAGGAGGAGACTCAGAGAGCGAAACAGCAGAACGGGTAGCCATGGTGAAGCTAAAGCTAACGCTAAGCTAGGGACCCCTTACCACTGCTAGAAAAACCGTGTAAGACACGGAGAGACCCCAAACGTTAAATACACCAACAGAAAGTATGTGTTTTAACGTGCTTATGTATTAGAACAAGTAAGAGATATCACAGTAGAGCGAAATCAGATCAAACGAGAGAGCCTTCACACACCAAACAATCCAGTGCAACAGCAAAAAACAGGAAGTGATTAATACGCCTTACCATGCCTGTCCACGCCTGAATCACTGCATTCCTGCGGGGTGATCAGCCTGCTGAGGTGTAATGGTAGCCCATGTTGCTTTGATAGCGACCTCTCGGTACACTGCATTCTTGGGTCTGCTCTCTCTCATCTTCCTCTTGACAATATCACATAGATTCCCTGAGTATTCTGGGTTTTGTGGTCAATCAAGCACAGTGCCGGCAATGCAGACCAACTCCTGCTCCACTTGTACAGAGACCAGATGGCCCCTAATAAAGGGCTCCCGATTCCATACTCCTGGAGCACCCCCCACAGGGCACCACGAGGGAAACAGTCGAATGCCTTCTCCAGGTCCACAAAACACATGTGGACCGGTTGGGCAATCTCCCATGAACCCTAGAGTACCCTGTAGAGGGCATAGAGCTGGTCCAGTCTTCCACGGCCGGGAGGAAAACCACACTGCTCCTCCTGAAGCCGAGGTTCGACTATCGGCCGGACTCTCCTCTCCAATACCCTGGCGTAGGCCTTACCAGGGATGCTGAGGAGTGTGATCCCCCTGTAGTTGGAGCACACCCTCCGGTCACCCTTCTTATGAAGGGGGACCACCACCCCAGTCTGCCAGTCCAGAGGCACTGTCCCTGACCGCAACGCAGTGTTGAAGAGGCGTGTTAACCTTGACAGCCCCACAACATCCAGAGACTCTAGGTACTCAGGGCGGATCTCATCCACCCCTGAAGCCCTGACACCACAGAGCTCGGTGACTTCAGCCTGGGTGATGAAAGAGTCAAACCTCGAGTCCCAAGCCTCTGCTTCCACCAGGAAATACGTGATGGCAGGGTTGAAGAGATCCTCGAAGTACTCCTTCCACCACCCGATAATGTCCCCAGTCGAGGTCAGCAGCCTTCCTCCCCCACTGTAAACAGTGTTGGCAAAGCACTGCTTCCCCCTCCTGAAGCGCCACACGGTTTGCCAGAATCGCTTCAAGGCCAACCAGTAGTCCTTCTCCATGGCCTCACTGAACTCCTCCCAAGCCAGAGGTTTCTGTTTCTGCCACAGCCCGGGCCGCGGCACGCTTGGCCTCACGGTACCCGTCAGCTGCCTCAGGAGTCTCACAAGCCAACCACAGCCAATAAGAATCCTTCTTCAGCTTGACAGCGTCCCTTACTGCCGGTGTCCACCACCGGATTCGGGGATTGCCACCGCAACAGGCACTGCAGACTTTACGGCCGCAGCTATGGGCAGCAACATCAACAATAGATGCGAAGAACATGGTCCACTCAGACTCTATGTCTCCAACATCCCCCGGAATCTGGTCAAAACTCTCCCGGAGGTGGGAGTTGAATACATCCCTGGCCGAGGGCTCCGCCAGACGTTCCCAGCAGACCCTCACTATGCGCTTGGGCCTGCCAAGTCTGTCCGGCTTTCTCCTCTTCCAGCGGATCCAACTCACCACCAGGTGGTGATCAGTGGATAGCTCAGCCCCTCTCTTCACCCGAGTGTCCAAAACATGCGTCTTTGACTGTCATTGCGGCCTACGGGCCGAGCTGTAGTGCAGAGTACCCGGCCTTCTTGGTGTCCCTGTCAGGGCTGCTGGATAGTGCCCCTCCCAGGAACTCCATTATTCTGCTGGGGGACTTCAACGACCACGTGGTTCACTTGCCGTGTAAATGTGTACCATTCCCAGCATACCATATGGTGTGACGTAAGACGACCTGCTTCCTCTGGATATAAGCCTGTCTTCTGTCCAACGTCCACTTCGCTGCTGTTCTGAACATCATCGCCCTTCATTCACCACCATAACCACCACACGGACATCTTCCCCTGGATTCCTGCTCACTCTCTCTGGCATTCATCTTCCACTTCCATCAGTAAGCTACCGCGACCTCCAAACCCAACCTTCCGTTCCTCTACCAGTAGAGGTCCCGAGAGTTCTCCACCACCAACCCATACAACCTTCTGTGACGTCATTACCCCTTCACCAGAAAAGTTCTCCAGTGAGTTGAGTCGTTGTGGCAGATTCCTGTTACAGTGCTCTCTAGTATTAAACTGTGCTCCCCATTCCTTTCCCTCTGATGATGCTAAGATTTCCTACATTATTATTTTCCTGTCTGGCAAGGCTTTAAAATGGGCAAGGCCTCGCATCCAAGACTATCCCCACTTCAGGTGCTCCTTCCAGGAGTTTATTCAGGAATTTAAAGCTACCTTTTCTCAGGACTCAGATAAAACCTCCCTAGCCTGTGGGTTATGAAAGATAAGGCAAGGACAGAGATCTGTCGCTGAATTCACTATAGAGTTCCGCACATTAGGCGCCTCATCTGGCTAGAACTCAAGTGTGCTTAAAAGTGCTTTCTTTCATGCTTTAAAGGAAGCACTTAAGGATGAACTAGCTCTCTTGGATGAGCCTGAAAAATGTGAGTTCCATGAACCATATGTAACTTTCCTGGGATACATCTTTGAGGGCGGACAGGTTCTTACCTATCGATGAAAGACAGATGCAGTGGTTAACTGGCCTGCTCCCCAAACAAGCAAACAATTACAGCGTTTTTTTGGATACACCAATTTTCACCACGGATTCATGAAGAACTACAGCCAGATTGCAGCACCTATAACCTCACTAACCTCCACCAAGACCTTTCCCTGGACCGCTGAAGCAGAGAACGCCTTCCGAAGACTCAAGGAAAGCTTCTCCCTGGCTCCTATCCTTGTGCAGCCCAACCCCACTCAAACAATTCATCCTGAAGGTTGATGTTTCAAATGTGGGGATTGGAGTTGTACTTTCTCAACGATCAGACACTGACTCCAGACTTCATCCTTTTGATTTCTTCTCTCGCCACTTATCGCCCGTGGAGAGAAATTATGACTTGAGGCATCGAGAGTTCTTGGCCATAAAAATGGCCTTTGAGGAGTGACAGCATTGTTTGGAGGGGGCCGAACATCCTGTGCTGGTTAGGACAGATCACAGAAACGTGTCATACTTACAGTTTGCTAAACATCTCAACTCACGACAGTCCCATTGGTCTATGTTCTTTTCTCACTTTCACTTTCTTACAGTCCAAGATCTAAAAATATCAAGCCTGAAGTCCTCTCTCGTCAGTTCTCCTCTGATGAACAGAACAAGACCCCAGATTCCATTTTTCCCCCTAACTGTGTCATCAGTCCCCTGTCCTGGGAAATCAAGGAGACCACCAGGCAGGCCTAGCATTATGAACTCGACCCCAGGACAGAGCCTGACAGCGGCATCTACGTGCCATCACCTGTCTGTGCCTGTCTCATTCATTGGATCCATACAGCTAAATTCTCTTGTCATCCTAGAACCAGTCGCACCATAGCTCTCATCAATAAAAGATTCTGGTGGCCTAAATTACACAAAGATGTCAAAGAATGCATTGTCGCCTGTTCTGTCTGTGCAAGAAACAAGATTGGAAACAAACACCCTTCTGGACTGCTTCAACCCCTCTCCATTCCATCTCAAACTTGGTCCCATATTGCTATTAGATTTTGTCGCAGGACTGCCTGTCTCCAAAGGGATAACCACCATACTCACTGTTGTAGATCTATTTTCTAAAGCCTGTCATCTGATTCCCCTTAGAAAATTCCCAACATCACTTCTCAACTACTCATCAAGCACGTTTTTCGCCTTCATAGAATCCCTCAGGAAATCTTCTTTGACCAAGGTCCTCAGTTCTTTTCACATGTTTAGAAACAGTTTTTCTCAGCTCTGGCTGCTAAGGTCAGTCTCTCTTCTGGTTTTCACCCACAATGCGTCACATCCACTAAGTCTTCTGATTAGTCCCAGTTCCTACTTTGGACCGAATATGTTCACAGTTTCCTTTGCTACCGGCCATTCTCCTTTTGAGGTCTTCCTTGGGAGAAAACAAAAGAAATAAAAGCTTACAACCTCCTCTGTTTCCCACAAATGAAAGGGAAATATCTGTTACCTCCATCCAACAGCACATCCGTTGCTGCAAGAAGATCTGGTCCAACACTTCCAATGCATTAAACCACACCTTAAAACAAAACAAAGAATTTGCTGACCACAGAAGAAGCCCTGCTCCACAATACAACCCCGGACAAAAGGTGACATCCCTTTAAAATCTACTTCTAAGAAACTTTCCCCCAGGTTCATCAGTTCCTATGAGATAGTTTCCATCATCAGTCCTACAGCTGTTCATCTTCACCTCCCAGACAACAGGCTCATCCATCCCACTTTTCACATTTCCCAGATAAAACCATTCCATTCCAGCACATTGTGCACTCTTTCCAAGCCACCTCCACCTGCCCGGGACATTGAGGGGCACCCTGCTTATTTGGTCTGACAGATCATGGACTCCCATCAGTGAGATCATGGTTGGCAGTACATCATCGACAAGGAGGGCTATGTTCCTGAGGACCGACCTTGGGTGCCCCGCTCTTTTATTTTGGATCCCTCCTTGATCTCGGACTATGAGTCCTCCTTTCCTCCTGGATCTTCAGGACCGCCAGGTGGTGGTCGTTGAGGGGAGGAGTGAAGTCAGTATTCTGGGGTGTTTGTATTTTGTGTGGTTGGGTTGTGTTTTGAAACCTTAGGTTGCCACTGGAGGGCACAGCTGGACCAGTTCTAGCCTGGGGGCAGACCTGAACAGGTGTGCTTCTGCACACCTCATATCCACCAGTCATCTACCCGTGTATATGAGGAGCTGGCTGCCAGTCCCTCTTCGCTTGAGTGTTAACCCATGTGGTAAACTCTAGTCCTCTCTGCCTGCATGTTGGTTCTTTGTGTTTCTCTATTTCTAGAGATTATCTATATTTCTAGAGACAAGCTTCTGGTTTCCCTTCCACGACTGGCAGTCCCAAGGTTCCTTATTACCTGTTTCCTCTAGATACAAACCTGTCCACCCTCCTATGTCCACTTCACTGCTGCTCTGAACATCATCGCCCTCCTTTCACCGCCGCAACCACCATACAAACCTCTCCCCCTGGATTCCTGCTCACTCTCTCTGGCGTTCATCTTCCACTTCTATCAGTAAGCACCTGCCTCTCCTCCTCAATTATTCCCGACCGTTTTTTCCTCACTCACTTCTTCCTCTCCTTCTTAGTGACTCTGCTGATCATTTCCACTGAAAGTTCCGGATAAGACCATCAGTCATTATCGTTATTGTTTCAATAAACTGTTTTAAAGCTTTCCCTCCTGTTTTCTTCCTTGAGAGCATCTGTGCATGTGAGTCTGGCATTTAAATTAAATCATGACAAGCATAATACTGGAGCAATTCTGCCCCCGAAGCAGTTCGTTTCAACTGCATGACATGGTTTGGTCTGATCTAAAAATCTCTCTGTGTAAGCAAGCCGTGCCATCTGAAGGTGTGAATTTTCTCACTTTTACCGATCCCTGGACTGGACCAGTAGTGAATGTGCCCTGAAAAACCGTTCCGGTCTTTTTCTCCTTAGCCCATATAAGACCCTTTTGATGGACTGTGGTTCAGGAGTAGCTTGATACGAGGAATGTGACATTTCTAGACAAAGTGTAGGATGTGCGTAGTAGTTTTAATGCACTGGCCCCAGCCTCAATCCACTTTTAGTAAGGCTTCCCCAAATTCTTTAATAGATTTTACTTGACAATCCTTTCAAGGCTGTGGTTATATTTGGTCCTTGTGCACATTTTTTACTCAATGCAGAGTCAACCTGAGGTGAAGCTGAGTACTTTAATAGAAAAATAAGGTGAACTTACACAATGGTTTTGCAAACAGAGAGCGGACATGAAGCACAGAAAATCGAACGGGCATGGAATGAGCAGACAAACAGAGCAACACACAGCAGATTGGTAGTAGCCAGCAGGTGTGAGTAATCATGTGGAAAAGCTGAGGCACAGTGAAAGCAGGAAGCTAAGGGAGGGAGACTAATTAACCTGGAAGGAGCTAAACAGAGATACAAAGAAACTAAGGGGCAATATCTGACAGTATTCTAACACAAAACTAAACATAAAGAAATGAAACAATAAGGCAACACTTATCTAACAATAAACACCTCAGAGAAATGCACTGAAAATGACAAGACCTAAAGAACATAACAAGAAAATTATCAAAACACAAACACAGAAGAAAACCAAAATCCAAACATTTGTGGATCAGGACACCTTTTTGTATTACACTTCCACTAAACTTTCCATGAATGTGCTTGAATACATTATGTGAAAACATTTTCTTTAACAATGACCTTGCTCTTTCTGTGGATGAATTAATGACAATTGGCAAGTAAGCAGTCTTCCAAACAATCATGTAGGCCATAACGTGAAATTTATGGAAAATATGAGTTTAACTTTCTGAAATGACACAAAATATTAAACTTATCATGATATTCTAATATTTGTAGCTGTACTTATACATTTCATTAAAGGTGGAAAACATTTGAAATGTTCCATAATGATCTCATATTTTTATATCACCAAAATCTGGTGTTATTACAGAGTGTACACTTTTTATAACAAATAAAAAATCTCTCTGAGGTTTTACTTTAGAACATCAGTATCTGTGACCAAGCTGTGCTATTGGTGAACAAATTATGATGCACAATGATTCAAGAGGATGACAGAGGTGTCTTTGTGCACAAAAAAGGTAGAACCAAAACCCTTCCTGAAAGAACTGAAAAACAAAAAAAAACATAAAACAGCAATAAACATGTTACAGCTTTTCTTGTGCACATTTTTAACAGTTTTTCAGTAGTAAACATGTATTAACAAAGTGATGGTCTTAAAAAAATAATGATACATTTCATAGGTTGAAAAAACACATCAAATATTAAAGCTCAAACTGGCAAAAACAAAAGACTGCTCTAAAACGTATTTCTACTACAGTGGCCCATTATGACAACTATTTTATCTTTTAAGTCGGCAGTTATCAGCTGTTGTGTTTTAAAAGATAACTAATCATCTTACTACCTTACCCACAAATAAAGTATATTAAAGCCTTCATCTCAATATGCATTTTTATTTTTAATTAAGTGTATAAATATTACATTATTTTCACCCATTTGTTTAAAGGGCCAACATCCTTTCCAGCTGGCTAGGAAGTAGCACTGCCAAAGACGACTTACCGAAGCCGGAGGAAAGAAGAAACTTGAAGATATTTTAAAACATCTCAGAGTTTTTGTTTGTTTTTTTCTCAAACCTGGAGATGGATTAAAAAAACCTGTTTTCAGTCTTTGGTAGCAAAGAGCTATTATTTTTTTATTTCTTGATTAAATTATATTTGGTCTACAGCATTTAAGTTGCAGTGAAATCAAGAAATTGAATTTATTATTTATTTATGTTTTACATTACTATAACTGTGATAAAGACTTCTTACAAGCAGCACACAGAACAATCAATATTATGTGTTTCCTAACATGATTCCTAATAATATAGTCTGAATTTTCAAGAAGATCCTTTTTGTGCAGCTATTGCACATTAATTTGTGTTTCAATACTTTCACAAGAGCATCATGTCATGGCCAATGACATTTTTAACATTCTTTATTTTTTTGTATTGATGTGTTTTACATTTTATGTCTTTAATTGTGAGTATTTTACAATTTCATTATTGTACATAAAGATAATTATACAAAAATGCTCATTCTTTAAATATACAGTTGAAAATACTAAATGTGTTGAGAAACAGTGAGAAACCATTTGCTATATTCTGTAAAGTGACATAGAGTTTGTGTTCATATGTTTTGTGTATCTATGATATAATTTTTGTAAACAAGAAAAAGAAAATTACTTCCGTGTCCAATCATTGTTTTCTGAGTTGAAAATGCCAATCCACAATACAGTAAATAAGAGAAAAACAAATCCTGTTTCTTTTTTTTGTTTTTTGTTAAAAAGCAAATGCGCAGATGCTTTCCTAACGCCATTTAGCTGCAGTGATGGAACCAGGCCTGGGTATAATGTTACCTCTTAGTTCCCAGGCGCATGATCTGATGTTAGTTTTTTTGCTTTATAGCAAACCTTAGCATGGATTCACATTTGAATGTTATTTTCAAGGTTTGCCAACAGCAATACCTACTACATATCCACACATTCGGAGTATAATTGCAGTTAGGTGGATTGTCTGAAGGCCCTCAGTGCAGCACAAGTTGGAGTGCTACAAAGTTCCATGTTTTTAAAAAAGTGGCATTTTGGATGCAAGCAAGCCCACTCTTGTCTAGCACATTTTAGCCCCAACTAATTTTATAGAATTTAACAAAATTGTTTCCAATTCACATACACCCAAAATCTTTTTGGGTTGTCCTGGGTGTTTTTAATTGTTAATTAATTTGTCCATTAAGAATTGGAAATGCAGTCCACAAGCAAAAAATATTTGGTTTTAATGTAGTTTAAATGTGATTTGCAAGAATTTATTGTTGTTCTTATCTTGAGTTAACTGTTTCTTGGGAAAGTTTTCACCTTTTTGGGTTTTAAGCTTTCCATGTAAAGCAAAACAGCTTCGTGCCACCAGCTGAGCAGCAGCCCCTCAAACTACATTGAATTAGTTCAATAAAAACCTGTACACATTTAAATAAATTGTCCTGCATAAAATAGTTTTCACAAAAAGAATTCTGTACTTTTATAGACTGCATTAGAACCCTGCGTGGGAACCCTGCATAACCAACAGAGCAAGGAACCTGTTACCATGTTAAAAGCATGCTTAGACTAAAGTAAGGTAGTCAGTCATTAAAAAGGTGCTTTTTAATGAGTGACTACCTGCTTTTTTTTAGATTTTTTTGTGGCACTAGTGGCTTTTATTTTTCTAGTATTATTTGACAGTAGATAGATAGGAAATGGGATGAAGAGAGAGGCAAAACGTGTGGCAAACGTCGCCAGGTCCGGGTCTCGAACCTTGGACAGCCGCGTCAAGGACTAAGGCTTCTGTACATGGTTTGCACTCTTAACCCCCTACACCACCAGCGCTGCACCCCAAAAAGCATTTATACAACATACATTTCAAAGATACATTTTTTACAAGCTCTTTAATGATTTTGCCACTATTCAAAAACAGAGAACATTGTGTTCAGTCTTAGATAAATTTTTTGAAGCTTGAAATGGGTGTTCCATAAGGATTCATTTTAGGATTATTGCTCTTCTTGGAGGGGGTGGAGGGGTTTGAGTGCCCCAATGATCCTAGGAGCTATGTTGTCAGGGGCTTTATGCCCCTGGTAGGGTCACCCAATGTAAACAGGTCTTAGGTGAGGTGAGGGATCAGACAAAGCGCAGCCCACAGACCCCTTATGATGATTACCATAGATGGAAACAGTGTTCCCTCGCCCATCTTACTGTATTTACGCTTATCCTTAGCCAGCAGTTTCAGGTAGGATTTGATGTCGCCCGTTCTGGCCCCTGGCAGAAATTTGACTATGATCGCTGGTGTCTCTAGTGCCACGTTTCTGACTATGGAGCTGCCAATTACCAGAATTGGCTTCTCAGCGGGTGTGTCGCTGAGCGGGGAAAATCTGTTAGAAACGCAGATGGGTTGGCGGTGACCTGTGGGCTGAGATCTAGGACTATGCTTTCTACGTTCCGTCACCCAGCCGGCCTGAGGCAGAGGACTGCTACGGGGAGCTACCCTCAGTGGCTCCGCGCTGGCTAAGGGGCCTCGGCTATCTGCTGGTTTTTCAACAGCGCGGAGCCGGGCCTCCAAATCCGACACCCTCGCCTCCAAATCTACAAAAATGCTACATTTATTACACGTACCATTATCACTAAAGGAGGCAGAGGAGTAACTGAACATCTGACACAAAGAGCAGGAGAGAGGAGGAGACTCAGAGAGAGAAACAGCAGAACGGGTAGCCATGGTGGAGCTAAAGCTAACGCTAAGCTAGGGACCCCTTACCACTGCTAGAAAAACCGTGTAAGACACAGAGAGACCCCAAACGTTAAATACAGCAACAGAAAGTATGTGTTTTAACGTGCTTATGTATTCGAACAAGTAAGAGATATCACAGTAGAGAGAAATTAGATAAAACGAGAGAGCCTTCACACACCAAACAATCCACCAAGTGCAAAACAGGAAGTGACGAATACGCCTTACCACGCCTCCTCCTATTGGCCTCATACTCCTCCTACTCCTCCTACTAACACTATGTTCAAGCATAAGGGTGTCCATATGTGCTCTTGGCACCAGGACACTCTAGGCCGCAGTTCGATGATCGACTTTTTTGTCGTGTCATCTGGTCTGTGGCCACATGTCTTGGCAGCCGGGTGAAGAGGGGAGTGGAGCTTTCCACTGACCACTACCTGGTGGTGAGCTACTTCCGATGGTGGCGGAGGATGCTGGTCAGATCTTGCAGACCCAATTGAATCTTGAGGGTCTGCTGGGAACGCCTGGCGGAGTCTCCCATGACAAAATCCATGAGTCTGAGTGGGACATGTTCCACACCTCCATTGCCGAGGCAGCTTACCAGAGCTGTGGTCGCAAGGTTGTTGGTGCCTGTCACGGCAGCAATCCTCGAACACGCTGGTGGACTCCGGTGGTGAGGGATGACTCTTAACTCCCTGGTAAGGTCTATTCGGGGGTTCTGGAGAGGAGGGTCCGTCGGATAGTCGAACCTCGGATTCAGGAAGAGCAGTGTGGTTTTCGTCCTGGCCGTGGAACACTGGACCAGCTCTACACCCTCAGCAGGGACTTGGAGGGTTCATGGGAGTTCGCCCAACCAGTCTACATTTGCTTTGTGTACTTGGAGAAGGCGTTCGACCGTGTCCCTCGAGGAGTCTTTTGGGGGGTATTCTGGGAGTATGGGGTACCAGGCCCTTTGATACGGACTGTTAGGTCCCTGTATGACTGGTGTCAGAGCTTGGGCTGCATTGCCGGCTGTAAGTTGGACTCGTTTCCGGCGAGGGTTGGACTCCGCCAAGGTTGCCCTTTGTCACCGATTGTGTTCATAACTTTTATGGACAGAATTTCTAGGCGCAGCCAAGGTGTTGAGGGGATCCGTTTTGGTGGCCGTAGGATTGCATCTCTGCTTTTTGCGGATGTTGTAGTCCTATTAGCTTCATCAGCTCATGATCTACAGCTCACACTCGAGCAGTTCACAGCCGAGTGTGAAGCAGACAGGATGAGAATCAGTGCCTCCAAGTCCGAGGCCATGGTCTTGAGCCAGAAAAGGGTAGAGTGCCTTCTTCGGGTTGCTTACTAGGGTTGTTTCCCTGTACATACTTGTATTTGCATGCTGATTAATCATACCTTTCTCTTTACATAACTGTCTGGGCCCAAGCTGACTAATTAGCTTCAAAGCCTGTGATGTCCTTATACATCGTAACACCCATTAAAAGGTGTCATCTCTTTAAGTTTTACAGTTTTATACATCAGTCTTTTTTAAAGCTTAATTTTATACAAATTTACAGGCCGCACACCAATGCCCTACGTGACTGGTAGTGTGATGGAGAGAGTGGAGATAGGTGTCTGGGGATGGGGATGGGGAAGGGGAAGGAAGGAGTAGGGGGCACAACGTTCTCCCGGAGAGGCAGCTCCCCAGCTGACCTCAATTAGCACCCCCATTTACCAAGATTCACCAAGGGAGGGAGGCACCAGCACATCTACCAAGGGTAGGGGTGGGCACCGAGCCCCAAGAACTGACTGAAAACCAGGACCAACACCCCTAACCACCCTGGAATCGCCCAAACCCTCAAACCCCGATCCCCAGTCCCCTACACCCCTCCACCCAGCACCGGACCACAGCCAGGCCAGCAGATCAACAAAACACACCCCACACCAACTCCCATGTGGGCAATAAGCCACACCTGACCCAAAGTGTCATGCCAACTCAATTGCAAACCCCGAACTTGCATAAGATAGGCACCCCTCCATATACACACAATCCGAAACCACCACCATCAGCCAGGCAGCCAAGCAGACAGAGCGACATGACATCCCACCAGCCTCCAAAAAATAAAGCCCTCCAGCAAAAGGAAGACCTACAACATCCACACACAAGAAAGCATGGCTTACACCCATACATCAGCCAGAAGCAGCCCTGCCTGAAAACACAAGCCAAAGCCCACAAAATGCAGAAAGCCCACAGAGCCAAAACCAAAACCCAACGAGAAGCCAAGAGCAATCCACTCCAAAAACAACTCCAGTCAGCCCATCACCCAAACCATGGAGACCCTTCTGACCCCTCCTCCAAACAGAACCGGAACTGAGAATCGTCAGGAACCAAAACAAGGAATCAGAATCCAAACTGGAACCACGTAAATTAAACGATGCAACTGCCAGAACACATAAGACTTTAGACACTCATATTGACTTCACCCCACCCCTCCCATAGACTAGCAAGATCATTTTCCACTTTCTTTTAAAGTGGAATGTGGTTTAGTTTAGTCAAATCTGCCAATCTAGGAGAAACCTTAATCCCTAAATATGGTATATTCCCTGACTGCAGTTGTGGGAATTCTGGAAAGAACAATGGATTGGAGAAACTGTAGATTTTAACCAATTTATAGAATAATCTGAGAGAAGTTTGTGAATGCTGGAGAAAATGCAATACATCATTCATACATCATCCGCATAGACATTTTATGTTCAATATTCATGCAATTTATGGTTTTAATATCTTCAGTTAGCCTGCATGCTGCCACTAGGGAATCAATAAAATATCAAACAATAAGGGGAAAAGTGGGCATCCCTGTCTGGTGCCCCTCTGAAGACAAAAGCTGGAAGATGTTTGGTTATTTGTTATTTGTTTATTTGTCATGATACTGTGGAGGCATAAAGCTCTGCTTTGACTAGATCGAAAAGTGTTGTTATTGTTTCGACCATTACAAGATGAATTTTGTGAAGGATTGTTCTTGCAAGCGCCTGACTGTCTGGAGAGCAGATTGCATTAGAGAAAAGTCCTTGGTGAGAGGGAAAACTAATGGGCTTGTTATTGCAGGAAATCTTGTGATATTCTGACCCTTGCTAGCTGGGAAAGTTTTGACACCCCTAAAGTGTTGCCAGGTCAACTTGACCTGGCAGCTGAGGGTCTGCATCCAGATGTTGGCTGAATGTCAATTCCCGGAAAAGTAGAGGAAAAAGCAATGTTGTGGATGTTTTTTCTTTCGCATCCCCACGCAATACTTTTGCGTTCGCTCGCAATACTTTTGCGTTCCCACGCAATACTTTTTGAGTTCTCACACAATAGTCTTTGCGTTATCTCGCAATACTTTGTGGGATAGATTCCAAACCAGATAACTGCAAAAATGGAACAAACTACACCCGTTTTTGAGATTTTTTGAGTTTTATTTTGAAATCGGCCTTAAATAAAAGGATCTTCAATCAGACTTAAAGACAGTTATTATCCACAAGCTGTCAAACTACTGAACTCTGGACAATAATACTGCATGAAACCACATCTGTGACACTTCATTTGCTTATTGCTGCTGCATGATGTGTACTTTTTGCACGCCATTAGTGCTTTGTTTTATAGTGATTCGAACGGTTCTTCTTATCCTAAGCATTTAATCGATTGTTGACTGCATGTTAACCTGCACATGACAAATAAACCATACCAATGCCATATCAGTGCTGTTTGTTTTGTGAGCAATTTGTCATATGTGCTGCTGTTCCAAAATGCATAGCTTTCTCAAGGTGATTAACAACTTTTGTGAGCAAACGCAAAAGTATTGCGAGAGAACGCAAAAGTATTGAGTGGCGACGCAAACGAAAAAAATGCCCCCATGTCCCCTTGCGGGCTCCGTAATGATCCATATGTTTGGGAACTGTATAATATTTTTAACTAGTTTATGAAAGAGTTTCCAAAAACAAATTTACTCAAGGCTGCAAACGACAATTTTGAGTTAACTCTATCAAATGCTCTTTCTGCATCTAGAGATAATATGTTAGTCTCAATATTTTTACTGTAGGAATAGTCTATTAACCTAATTAATCTGCGTGAATTTGTGGATGGAGGCAAAATATTACAGAATTCTTTGTAGAACTTTACTGGAAATCCATCTGAGCCTGGAGCCTTTTTATTGGAAATGCTTTTGAGGGCTTCCTGTAATTCAGCATCCAAGGCTATTGCTTGACTTTCTGATAATTTAGGAAGTGTTACTTCATCCATTTGGGTTTTTTGTTAATAATTTCATTTAATTCTAGTTTTGCTTTACATAGTTTGCCCAGCATTTCCTCTCCCTCGGAAGCTTCTAACAATTTAATGGTTTCCTCTAATTCCCTGAAAACCTTTGTTTTCTTTTTTCTTCTTATATGATGAAAATGTAATCATTTTACCTCTCATCACTGCTTTCCCTGCCTCCCAGAGAACAGATGTTGATGTCCCTGGGAGGTCATTATTCTCCAAATATGAAGCCCATTCTTATTTTAAATATTTGATAAAATCTTCATCCTTAAGCAGTGATGGATTAAATCTCCAGTTTTTGCTTTGTGGGATTTCTTTCTAATTTACTAGAGTTAAGGAGACGGGAGTATGATCGCTGACAGCTATAGGGTGTATCTTAGTGTCTGAAATATCAGCCAACAACGAGCTGCTGACTAAGAGATAATCTAGATGAGAGTAAGAGTGATGGACATGTGAGAATAAAATATATTCTCTCTGATTAGGGTGAAGAGATCACCATGTGTCGCAAGGTCTGTAATCACTCATGTACTGTTTAAATATATTTATTGATTGCCAACTGCACTGAGTACCTGTTGTGCTCAGCCTGTCTAATTCTTCATTTATACCAAAGTTGAAGTGAGCAATCCAAGTGTTTAGACACTGCACAAAAAAAAGAATGAAAGAATGGGGCAACATTTGGGGCATATATACTGACATATATACATAACATTTGGTTATGTATAGATATTTTTATTATAATAAATCTGTACTCTGGATCTGTAACTGTTTCTAATATTATTAGGTTAACATTTTTGTGAATTAAAATTTCTACTCCTCTTTGCCTAGAATATGAGGCAGAAAACAGCCAGGTGATTTAAGATCATTTGCAGCTGTTGGAGATTTATGAATTTCTTGTAATAGGACAACGTCTGCCTGTAGTTGATTAAAACTTAACTTTTTCTCTCTGGTTGTCTCTGGTTTTTCTCTTCATCCATATTCTATGTGACAAACCTTGGTCTGCCCATAGTTGTGCACGTCTTCATACTAACAGATAGGCACAAGTGAAATCATAGTCAGTGGTCTGGGTGACCTGATTGAAAGCCCTAAAGCAGCTATATAGCAGAGAAAATACAAAACATTACGATAGAGCTGGAGGTAAGAGGGGTTGAGAGATATAAGAATACATTATGAAATATTTGCTTGTGTGTGTGTGTGTGTGTGTGTGTGTGCGCACGTTTGGGTGTGATAGAAAGAAAGAAGAGTGACAGATGTGATACCACACAAAATGAGAGTAGAAAAAAGAAGCCAGAAGCCCAGCGCTGGCCCCGTCCACATCTAACAATGTAAACATCGTGCTGAGCTGTGCTTTACCTTAGATTATTCCTGCCCGTTATCTAACCTCTTATCTAACCCATGTTACATGTTTTAGATTACCCTGCTGTTGATCCTAATAAAGCCACGGAGTGAACAACTGACCATTAATATAGAGTTTATCTACGGCCACTGTAGCTCTGGTGCCTTTGGTGATATTTTTCTTCCTGATTGGGAATAGACCTTACCAGGGAGAATCTCCTTTGGAAACTGGTCATTAATGCTAAATCACGTTACCTGTAGCTCTCTCACTATAGCATTATTTAGCGTTGGCTCACCCTTACACGTCCTCTAGCTTGTAACCTTCAGTTTGATGCTGCTCCATGGCTTCCCTTTCTCTCCTGTACTTATCTAGAGTGCTTAATCTTGCTGCCTGAAGCCTTCTCTGGCTCTCTTCTTTCACTCTTGAGTCTGACAACAGCCACAGACTGAGCAGCAGGTTGTTTATGTCACATACAAATCACATCACATTACTTTTATGGACTGTGGGGCCTTGATATTGATGTTCCCACCCACATTGAGATGGTACTCAATTGTAAAGGAAAACAAACCAAACCGTGCACAGTCAAGTAAAGTAGATACTAAATGAAAAGGGACATTACAGTTGAAGAATTTTAGCCCACCCTTCTTTTCAGAGATGTTAAAATTAAGTCACACTGGAGGCTTTTTGAGCATTAACAGCCTATCTGAAGTCACCTTTAGCATCTAAATTAGATTTTGGTTTAAATCTTGATTAGGCGAGCCCTGACCTTTATTTAATTTTTTAAGCGTCTTTAAGTGTCTTTAACTCTTTAACTCTTTAAAACATCTCTTGTGTTTGCTGCTACTTCTCCATGCTGCTCAGCTTCGCCTCCGCTCTTTTACTGTAGTGTGGTGCTGTGGGCTCTACTAGCGGCTCCAACACATAAGGAGCAGCACCCAAAACCTGTGCTCTGCCATGTGATGACAGCTTATTTTCTTCTTCTGACACTGATTCATCTCTCTCTAATAGTGACTGAAATATATCTAAAGAAACATTAAATTCTTCTCTGCAGCCGTAGTCAGTTTGGATGCCGGGGCTCCCCTTTCACGTCATAAGAGGGCAAAAAAATTGCAAATGAGTACTCTGGAAGTGCCTTTTTAGTGAAATTTATGACCATGTATCTCAACAACCGTTCATTTCAGCTGTGTGAATTTACTTTTTAAAATGTTTTATCAATGTATCCATTCCATAAATGTAATTGGATTTATCATACAAATGTCAGAAAATGATGGCCAGCAATTCCCCTTCATGACTTTCAGTTTTATAGGACAGAGAGAGAATGAGAGATAGTTCTCTTTACTTGGAACCATTCCATGTATGCCGTTTTATAGTCTGTTTCATATTGTTAAACCATAAACAATGACCTGAGAGCTGAGACAGTGAGGCCTGCATTGCTTGTTTTTCTTGTTTTTTTTGTGTTCTCCTGGATGAGTCATCCAATGTACTTCATCAACAGGCTACTCCTGGAAAGGTTGACCACTGTTTCAGATTTTGTCCATTTTAAAATAGGACAGGGTGAGCATGGTTTCTCCTCGGCCTTTTATAATGCATCACACTCATCTGTTCATTAATTCCTTTAGATCTTGGCATGATGCAAAGTTTTTTGTTGATTTTGATTTTTTTAGCCTATTTCATGTTGTCAGAAATGTTCTGTTTAAGTTTCTGATTCTACATTTCCTCCTGGTTCTGATGGAGTTTGGGCCTGGTTCTGAAGGCGTTTCCATCTGATTCTGGTGGATTTTGGACAAGGATTCTGATGGAGTTTGGGTCTGGTTCTGATGATGATTTGTTCCAGGTTCTGATGGATATTGGACAAGGTCCTGATAGAGGATCTTCCTGGTTCTGACAGAGTTTTTTGTTGATTTTGATTTTTTTAGCCTATTTCATGTTGTCAGAAATGTTCTGTTTAAGTTTCTGATTCTAAATATCTACATATACATGCAGTAATCAGGCCTATGTGTGGCTGGTGAAATTGAATAAAAAAATATGTAGTTGATTAGGTAAGATTATCAGGCAGCATGGGATAAATTTTCACTGTTGATGATACTCAGCTTTACTTATCCATACATCCTGATGAGCCCAACCAGTTAGATAGACTATAGGCATGTCTTGAAGACATAAAAACTTGGATGACTTTTAATTTTCTGCTTCTAAATTCAGACAAAACAGAAGTTGCTGTCTTTGGACTATAATCTTTGAAGCAGAAACTGCTTAGTCAATCACTTAACCTGGATGGCATTAAATTGACCTCTGGTAATAAAGTAAAAAACCTTGGTGGTATTTTTGACCAGGAAATGTCATTTAAATCCCATATTAAACAGGTTTCTAGGGGTTCCTTCTTTCACCTCCGGAACATTGCCAAAATTAGAAATATCCTATCCAGGAGTGATGCTGAAAAACTAGTCCATGCATTTGTTACTTCAAGGCTGGACTATTGTAATTCTTTACTATCAGGATGTCCACAAAATGCAGTTAAAAGCCTTCAGCTGATTCAAAATGCTGCATCAAGAGTTCTGATGAAAATTAAAAAGGGAGATCATAGTTCCCTTACTTTAGCCTCCCTTCATTGGCTCCCTGTTAAATCCAGAATTGAATTTAAAATTCTCCTCCTCACATATAAAGCCCATCAGAGATCTGATTGTTCCATACGTTCCTAACAGAGCACTTCGTTCTCAGACTGCAGGTTTACTGGTGGTCCCTAGAGTCTCTAGAAGTAGAATGGGAGGCAGATCCTTTAGTTATCAGACTCCTCTACTGTGGAACCAGCTCCCCGTTTTAGTCCGTTAGGCAGACACCCTGTCTACTTTTAAGGCTAGGCTTAAAACTTTCCTTTTTGATAAAGCTTATAGTTAGAGTGGCTTAGGTTATCCTGAGCTATCTTCCTTATTTTAGCTCCGTCTTCTTCTCCCTTTGTTGGATGGAGTAAGGGGGAGTCAGGTCCTAAACCGGCTCAGTTATGGTTGAGGTGCAAACACACCCTCCATTTCTGCTACCTGTATGACCCCCTCTCTTTTCCAATGGTTATGGTCAATCTGACAGAGAGAGGTATCCCAATCGTTGTGGTTTTTAGTATAACAATGGCCATCAGTGGGCTCTAGATGGACAAACTGTCTACTTTTAAGGCTAGGCTTAAAACTTTCCTTTTTGATAAAGCTTATAGTTAGAGTGGCTTAGGTTATCCTGAACTATCTCTGTAGTTATGCTGCTATAGGCTTAGGCTGCTGGAGGACATAATGACCACTTTCACCCTCTTCGCTACATTCTCATACTACTCTCCAATTTTGCATTATTTGCTGTTATTTCAGCTTTTAACTTTGTTATATCTCTTTTCTCTTCCTAGAAGCTACACCTGGCCTGACTTTGTGTCTACCTGTGACACCTTTCTCGAGAGGGGAATCCTCCAAGCTTCTGCTGGCAACAACTTAATGCTCACCCTCTACCGATGATCCACATGGCCCTGTCTTTCAGTGTTTAACCCTTTCTCTCTCCTAGACATGGATACTGACTGAGCTTATACTGTAACTAATTATATGTGCTCTCTTCAGACTCTAAACTTATCTGTTCCTTCTTTCTAGGTGAAACGACTAAAGGAGCTACATCCACTAACATTTACTTTTCCTTTTTCTTTCTGGTTCTGATTGAGTTTGGACTTGGTTCTGATATTGGGTGCCTAACTGGTCCTGATGGAGAATGTCTCCTGGTTCTGATGGAGTTTGGGTCTGGTTCTGATGGAGGGTTCCTAACTGGTTCTGATGAAGAATTCCTCCTGGTTCTGATGGCGTTTGGGTCTGGTTGTGATGAATGTTGGGACCTCCTGATTCTGAAGGAGATTTGGACCTGGCTCTGGTGGAGTATTCTTCCTGGTTCTGATAGGTTTTACCTGGTTCTGATAGAGATTTATTTCTGATTCTAATGGACGTTTTTTCGTGGTTCTGATAGAGTTTCCATCTGATTCTGATGGATTTTGGACGAGGTTCTGATGGAGTTTGGGTCTGGTTCTGATGGAGATTTGTTCCAGGTTCTGATGGATATTGGACGAGGTTCTGATAGAGGTTCTTCCTGGTTCTGACAGATTTTGGTGGTTCTGATGGAAGGTTCCTAACTGGTTCTGATGGAGATTTCCTCCTGGTTCTGATGGATCTTGTAACTGGTTCTGATAGAGGTTTCTTTCTGGTTCTGATTGAGTTTGGACCTGGTTCTGATAGTGGGTTCCTAACCGGTCCTGATGGAGAATTCCTCTTGGTTCTGATGGAGTTTGGGTCTGGTTCTGATAGAGACTTGTTCCAGGTTCTGATGAGCTAACAGCCTAAATGCAAAAGCCTATGAAATTGCCTTTTAAATTTAATCACTGTTGGAACAGCAGTACATACTGTTTAAGTACTCGGCACAAAATGGCCACCATGTAATTGCCTTCTTTAAAAATGGATCAGATGGATCGGATGGATGTTGGACCTGGTTCTGATGCAAGTTTCTTTCTGGTTTTGATAGAGTTTCGACCTTGTTCTGATAAGGCGTTCCTAACTAGTCCTGATGGGGAATTCCTCTTGGTTCTGACGGAGTTTTGGTCTGGTTCTGATGGAGATTTGTTCCTGGTTCTGATGGATTTTGGACCTGGTTCTGATGGAGGGTTCCTAACTGGTTCTGATGGAGTTTGGAACTGGTTCTGATGGAGATCTGTATCTGGTTCTGGTGGAAGTCTGTACCTGGTTCTGATGGATGTTTCTCCTTGGCTCTGATAGAATTTGGACCTGGTTCTGATACAGGTTTGTACCTGGTCCTGATAGATCTTTGTACCTGGTTCTAATGGAGGTTTTTTCCTGGTACTGATGGAGCTTTTTGCGAGGTTCTAATGGAGTTTGGTCCTGGTTCTGGTGGAGGGTCCCTAACTGGTTCCGATGAAGATTTCCTCCAGGTTTTAAATGGATTTTGGGTCCGGTTCCGATGGAGATTTGTTCCAGGTTCTGATGTATCTTGGAACTGGTTCTGATAGAGATTTCTTTCTGGTTCCGATTGAGTTTAGACCTGGTTCTGATAGTGGGTTCTTAACCGGTCCTGATGGAGAAATCCTCTTGGTTCTGATGGAGTTTGGGTCTGGTTCTGATGGAGATTTGTTCCAGGTTCTGATGGATATTGGACGAGGTTCTGATAGAGGTTCTTCCTGGTTCTGACAGATTTTGGTGGTTCTGATGGAAGGTTCCTAACTGGTTCTGATGGAGATTTCCTCCTGGTTCTGATGGAGTTTGGGTCCGGTTCTGATGGAGATTTGTTCCAGGTTCTGATGGATCTTGTAACTGGTTCTGATAGAGGTTTCTTTCTGGTTCTGATTGAGTTTGGACCTGGTTCTGATAGTGGGTTCCTAACCGGTCCTGATGGAGAATTCCTCTTGGTTCTGATGGAGTTTGGGTCTGGTTCTGATAGAGACTTGTTCCAGGTTCTGATGAGCTAACAGCCTAAATGCAAAAGCCTATGAAATTGCCTTTTAAATTTAATCACTGTTGGAACAGCAGTACATACTGTTTAAGTACTCGGCACAAAATGGCCACCATGTAATTGCCTTCTTTAAAAATGGATCAGATGGATCGGATGGATGTTGGACCTGGTTCTGATGCAAGTTTCTTTCTGGTTTTGATAGAGTTTCGACCTTGTTTTGATAAGGCGTTCCTAACTAGTCCTGATGGGGAATTCCTCTTGGTTCTGACGGAGTTTTGGTCTGGTTCTGATGGAGATTTGTTCCTGGTTCTGATGGATTTTGGACCTGGTTCTGATGGAGGGTTCCTAACTGGTTCTGATGGAGTTTGGAACTGGTTCTGATGGAGATCTGTATCTGGTTCTGGTGGAAGTCTGTACCTGGTTCTGATGGATGTTTCTCCTTGGCTCTGATAGAATTTGGACCTGGTTCTGATACAGGTTTGTACCAGGTACAGATCTTTGTACCTGGTTCTAATGGAGGTTTTTTCCTGGTACTGATGGAGCTTTTTGCGAGGTTCTAATGGAGTTTGGTCCTGGTTCTGGTGGAGGGTCCCTAACTGGTTCCGATGAAGATTTCCTCCTGGTTTTAAATGGATTTTGGGTCCGGTTCCGATGGAGATTTGTTCCAGGTTCTGATGTATCTTGGAACTGGTTCTGATAGAGATTTCTTTCTGGTTCCGATTGAGTTTAGACCTGGTTCTGATAGTGGGTTCCTAACCGGTCCTGATGGAGAAATCCTCTTGGTTCTGATGGAGTTTGGGTCGGGTCCAAAGGAGATTTGTTCCTGGTTCTGATGGAGTTTGGGTCTGGCTCTGATGGATGTTTCTCCTTGGCTCTGACCTGGTTCTGATACAGGTTTGTACCTGGTTCTGATGGAGATTTCTTCCTTATTCTGGTGGAGGGTCCCTAACTGGTTCCGATGGAGATTTCCTCTTGGATCTGATGGAGTTTCGGGCCGGTTCTGATGGAGATTTTCTCCAGGTTCTGATGAATTTTGGAACTGGTTCTGATAGAGGTTTCGTTTTGGTTCTGATTGAGTTTGGACGTGGTTCTGATAGTGGGTGACTAACTGATTCTGATGGAGATTTCCTCTTGGTTTTGATGGAGTTTTGGTCCGGTTCTGATGGAGATTTGCTCCAGTTTCTGATGGATTTTGGAACTGGTTCTGATAGAGTTTGCTTTCTGGTTCTGATTGAGTTTTGACCTGGTTCTGATATTGGGTGCCTAACTGGTCCTGATGGAGAATTCCTCCTGGTTCTGATGGGGTTTGGGCCTGGTTCTGATGGAGATTTGTTCTTGGTTCTGAAGGCGTTTCCATCTGATTCTGGTGGATTTTGGACGAGGATTCTGATGGAGTTTGGGTCTGGTTCTGATGATGATTCGTTCCAGGTTCTGATGGATATTGGACAAGGTCCTGATAGAGGATCTTCCTGGTTCTGATAGAGTTTGGACCTGGTTCTGATGGAAGGTTCCTAACTGGTTCTGATGGAAATTTCTTCTTGGTTCTGTTGGAGTCTGTGTCTGGTTCTGATAGAGACTTGTTCCAGGTTCAGATGTGCTACCAGCCTATATGCAAAACTCAATGAAATTGCCTTTTAAATTTAATCACTGTTGTCTAGCTGTTTGAACAGCAGTACATGCTTTTTAAGTACCCGACACAAAATGGCCGCCATGTAGTTCCTTCCTATGAAGATGGTCAAAACACGGATGTGTGTGTGTGTGTGTGTGTGTGTGTGTGTGTGTGTGTGTGTGTGGCGTGTGTGTGTGTGTGTGTGTGTGTGTGTTGTGTGTGTGCGTGCAAGGGCTCTTGTTTGTGTCTGAGTTGGAGACAGGGAGAGAAGAAAGGCAGAGTCACATACAGACATATACAATGGAAGATACACAGAGCTATAAATAGAACAGTGAGAAATGAATCAGCCAATCAGCAAAGAGTGTCAGTGTAACTTGACACCTGCAGCATTTCTAACGCAGCACCTCACTATTGTCTCCCCCTGGCCTAGGCTTTTAACATGGAGGCGCATGCTCCAGAACTACCGCCCATAACTCGGAAACCGTAAGGGCTATCGACGTCATTCTTGGACCATTTTTCTCAGAACGGACAGGGGAACGAGAATATTAACACTTTTTTCTTGAAAATATAATATTAAAGGCACAACACTAGGTGAAAAGAAAGGGGAAAATGGAGAAAAACACAAAAACGCCTGAACATGCTCTCGAACAACGTCTAATAACTCGGAAACTATAAGGGCTATCAATTTGATTCATGCACCGTATGAATCAGCAGGCCTAGCTGAACAATTGTGGAGCTTCTCAAGTTTCTACAAAAATCTGTCTGGCAGGTGTGACCCTGTGAAAAAGTAGATCATTTTGACCATTTTTAACCCGAGTGAAGGTGAATTTTTCACTCTCTAACAAACCTACTTCACGAGAAAATGATAAAAGCTATCCAAACATTTTTTGGACCATAGGTATCAGCAGGGATCGTTGAACAATCCTGGAGACTTTTGTGTGTCTACATAAATCCGTGTAGGAGATATGACAGTGTAGAAAAGGGGATAATTTTGAAATTTTTCAATTTTAAGCGATTTTGGGACCATTCTAAGTAAAGCAACACCAAGGGAACAAGGGCGAGAGGAAACCAGAACTGTTAGTAAAACGAAGGCAATAAACAACATGAATACAAACCACAAACAAGAACATCTGTCTAAAGTTAACAAAACCACAAAAAAAAGTCCAAACCCTGACACTATCAAAGTTTACCAAACTAAATAAATTAAAATGTCTTTTAATAAGAAATCATAAGGATAAAGAAACTTCTTAAACCAAGCAATGATAATTTATGTACAAATCTTCCAGCAGAAACACATTTATATTGGACCTGCAGTAACCTTACCTGAGGAACTTCAACTACTCTGTAAGCTAGGTTATGACATTTTATCCTCATTTCACTCTTTATTATTTCACTCTTTTATTATAAAAATGTAGGCCCCATGGTTAAAATGGCTTCTGAGGCCTCTGATTGGAGGAATGTTCAGTGGACAACTTTGATGAAATATAGCCCCAAAACAAATATTTACAGATTGGAATATGAAGGTAGCTTAGATGCTACCTTGGAAAGAGTAACACGTCACAGAACACATGGCAGAGAAAACACAGATTCAGATTTGGCCTTGAACCTGTTGAAACATGTCCCAGACAGTGTGTGGTCACAAGGACCATTTGACGTGGGATAGTCCTTGGCAGTGACGCGGCCATCTAGCACAAGTATTGGGCCAAGGGAATGCCATGATATGGCAGCCCAAACCATCACTGATCCACCCCCATGCTTCACTCTGGGCATGCAACAGTCTGGGTGGTACGCTTCTTTGGGGCTTCTCCACACCGTAACTCTCCCGGATGTGGGGAAAACAGTAAAGGTGGACTCATCAGAGAACAATACATGTTTCACATTGTCCACAGCCCAAGATTTGCGCTCCTTGCACCATTGAAACCGACGTTTGGCATTGGCATGAGTGACCAAAGGTTTTGCTATAGCAGCCCGGCCGTGTATTTTGACCCTGTGGAGCTCCTGACGGACAGTTCTGGTGGAAACAGGAGAGTTGAGGTACACATTTAATTCTGCCGTGATTTGGGCAGCCGTGGTTTTATGTTTTTTGGATACAATCCGGGTTAGCACCCGAATATCCCTTTCAGACAGCTTCCTCTTACGTCCACAGTTAATACTGTTGGATGTGGTTCGTCCTTCTTGGTGGTATGCTGACATTACCCTGGATACCGTGGCTCTTGATACATCACAAAGACTTGCTGTCTTGGTCACACATGCGCCAGCAAGACGTGCACAAACAGTTTGTCCTCTTTTGAACTCTGGTATGTCACCCATAATGTTGTGTGCATTTCAATATTTTGAGTAAAACTGTGCTCTTACCCAGCTAATTGAACCTTCACACTCTGCTCTTACTGGTGCAATGTGCAATCAATGAAGACTGGCTACCAGGCTGGTCCAATTTAGCCATGAAACCTCCCACACTAAAATGTTTCAGTTTCATTGTCCAACCCCTGTATCTTCATGGTCAGAGGTTTCCCAGATGCATGCTCCCTTAGTGAGTAAAACTTGTGCAGCTTGAGATGGTTCTTCAATCAGCATCCAACCTAGGTAATATTAATAATAACAATAATTAATCAAACTAATTCAGCATATTACACTCACTCAAAGAAGACTAAGTACATTTTAAAAATGTAATGTGAGAAACTTTTATTTAAATTATAGTGCAGTAAAAACATTCTGACTATATTCTGGGTGGACAGTCTTTAGATTTGCTTGGCTGAAGTCTGTTGCAATTATAAACAACATCCATCACGATGTACACTCAGCTGTTTGGTAATGATGGTTAGCTGAAGCCGTAGCTGCTACCGTTGGTAAACACAACGGTAGCCATGGCGACTGTGAATTATTCCGCCATATTGAAAGAGCAAGAATGTATCAATATGTCCAGAGAGCAGTGTTTATCTATGACATTTACGTTTGTGCACCATTTATTGTTCATCTAGAGTCCGTTTTGTCTGCTCTTACTAGAGTCTATGGGGGCTTTCAGACAGGACGCAGTTTGCGCTGCGCCTGGCGCTAGGTTCAGTCCATTTGCGCTGCGCGCCACGGTCAAAGTTGAACTATCTTGAACTTTGACTGTGGCATGCGCAGGAGCTCACAAAGCGGTGCGCTGCCCTTGTGCGGTGCAAGCCATTGAAAATAATGGGTTTTAAGAGCTCAGCAGCACGTGCACCGTGTCCTGCGTCAGAACAGAGAGCAGTCTAAAATATTACAACTGTGATGTTCTCCTCTAAGAATAGCCACCACAGTAATGCCACAAATCACTCGCCAAGTGTTAAATTACCTTATACATATCTCTGAATAATGCTCAAACAATTTTGTATTAGCTACGTTACCGTAAATTAGAGACAACATGCCAGGTGAACGGTTGCTAGCTAACATACAAGTAGCATTAATCCTCTAACCTTCCCTTCCTCGGGTTCCCCGCCACTGATACTGTAAAAAGTTAAGTAAAAACAACATTTCAGACCTTGTACTTACAGCGTTGTAATTCCTCCAGTCTGTTAGCAGCTTCCCAATGGTTAAGCCCTAAGGGGTTTTAGGGCAATTTCCACCTGAAATTACATACCTTAAATAAATCAAGTATAGTTCCACAGTTATAAGGCCTACATGCAAACTTTTGGTACCTGTGTAAAGGTAAGATATGTGGAACCACTATTGTAACTTTTACTACGTCTGATTTAATTGTGATTAAAAAAACAAAAAAAAAAACATTTTGAACCTTGCAGAGGCAGAGGTTGAGCCCTGAAAACACAGCCCCTCCTTATTTGCATAATGAGACAGAAATGCATACAGAAATGTAAAAAGGAGAAACAGAAATAAATAGCATGTAAGAAATAAAAAAAATTCAAAGGAAAAATAAACAGACAGAAACAGACAGAAAATATTAAAACATACACCTAAATGAATACATAAAAAATAATTAATTAATAAATAAAGTTGACAATTATAATGGATAATAAATGAATGAATAAATAAGGTAACTATTACAAAGGTAAATAAATAAAGAAGCTAATTAAAAGAGATATACATTTTTGTCTCATCGTATAATGTAATTACTGTCCATCCATCCATTCAGTTTCAATTCAATTCAGTTTATTTATATAGCGCCAATTCACAACACATGTCGTCTCAAGGCACTTCACAAAAGTCAGGTACATACATTCCAATTAATCTTAATCATTGAACAGTGCAGCCAGATTCTGTTATTTATTCAAATTGGATAAAAAGTTTTTCTATCTAAGGAAAGGAAACCCAGCAGATTGCATCCAGTCAGTGACTTGCAGCAGTCACTCCTCCCGGATGAGCATGTAGAGACAGTGGACAGTCACTGGCGTTGACTTTGCAGCAATCCCTCATACTGAGCATGCATGTAGCAACAGTGGAGAGGAAAAACTCCCTTTTAACAGGAAGAAACCTCCAGTGGAACCAGGCTCAGTGTGAGCGGCCATCTGCCACGACCGACTGGGGGTTAGAGAGAACAGAGCAGAGACACAAAGAGAACAAAGAAGCACTGATCCAGGAGTACTTTCTATGGGAAGGAAAAGGTAAATGTTAATGGATGTAGCTCCTTTAGTCGTTTCACCTAGAAAGAAGGAACAGATAAACTCTGAGCCAGTTTTCAAGTTTAGAGTCTGAAGAGAGCACAGATAGTTAGTCACAGTAAAAGCTCAGTCAGTAGCTATGTCTAGGAGAGAGAAAGGGTTAAACACTGAAAGACAGGGCCATGTGGATCATCGGTAGAGGGTGAGCATTAAGTTGTTGCCAGCAGAAGCTTGGAGGATTCCCCTCTCCAGAAAGGTGTTACAGGTAGACACAGAGTCAGGCCAGGTGTAGCTTCTAGGAAGAGAAAAGAGAGAGAACAAAGTTAAAAGCTGAGATAACAGCAAATAATACAAAATTGAAGAGTAGTGTGAGAAAGTAGCGAAGAGGGTGAAAGTGGTCATTATGTCCTCCAGCAGCCTAAGCCTATAGCAGCATAACTACAGAGATAGCTCAGGATAACCTAAGCCACTGTAACTATAAGCTTTATCAAAAAGGAAAGTTTTAAACCTAGCCTTAAAAGTAGACAGTTTGTCCATCTAGAGCCCACTGATGGCCATTGTTATACTAAAAACCACAACGATTGGGATACCTCTCTCTGTCAGATTGACCATAACCATTGGAAAAGAGAGGGGGTCATACAGGTAGCAGAAATGGAGGGTGTGTTTGCACCTCAACCGTAACTGAGCCGGTTTAGGCTAAACCTGACTCCCCCTTACTCCATCCAACAAGGGAGAAGAAGACGGAGCTAAAATAAGGAAGATAGCTCAGGATAACCTAAGCCACTCTAACTATAAGCTTTATCAAAAAGTAAAGTTTTAAGCCTAGCCTTAAAAGTAGACAGGGTGTCCGCCTCACGGACTAAAACTGGGAGATGGTTCCACAGGAACGGAGCCTGATAACTAAAGGATCTGCCTCCCATTCTACTTCTAGAGACTCTAGGAACCACCAGTAAACCTGCAGTCTGAGAACGAAGTGCTCTGTTAGGAACGTATGGAACAATCAGATCTCTGATGTATGATGGAGCTAAATCATTAAGGGCTTTATATGTGAGGAGGAGAATTTTAAATTATATTCTGGATTTAACAGGGAGCCAATGAAGGGAAGCTAAAGTAGGGGAAATATGATCTCTCTTTTTAATTTTCATCAGAACTCTTGCTGCAGCATTTTCAATCAGCTGAAGGCTTTAACTGCATTTTGTGGACATCCTGATAGTAAAGAATTACAATAGTCCACCTTGAAGAAACAAATGCATGGACTAGTTTTTCAGCGTCACTCCTGGACAGGATATTTTCTAATTTTGGCAATGTTCCGGAGATGAAAAAGGAAATCCTAGAAACCTGTTTAATATGGGATTTAAATGACATGTCCTGGTCAAAAATAACACCAAGGTTTTTTTACTTTATTATCGGAGGTCAATTTAATGCGATCCAGGTTAAGTGATTGACTAAGCAGTTTCTTTTTTAAAGACTCCGGTCCAAAGACGACAACTTCTGTCTTGTCTGAATTTAGAAGCAGAAAATTTAAAGTCATCCAAGTTTTTATGTCTTCAAGACATGCTTGTAGTCTATCTAACTGGTTGGGCTCATCAGGATTTATGGATAAGTAAAGCTGAGTATCATAAGCGTAACAGTGAAAAGTTATTTTATGCTGCCTGATAATTTTACCTATTGGAAGCATATATATAGTAAAGAGAATTGGCCCAAGTACTGAACCCTGTGGTACTCCACAATTAACCCTTGATTTAAAGATGATTTATCATTTACATGAACAAACTGGAATCTGTCAGACAAATAAGATTTAAACCAGCCTAGCGCTGTTCCCCTGATCCCTACAAAATATTCCAGCCTTTCTAAGAGAATATTATGATCGACTGTATCAAATGCAGCACTGAGATCTAACAGAACCAGTACAGACACAAGTCCATTATCTGAGGCAATAAGAATATCATTAGTGACTTTCAGCAGAGCTGTTTCAGTGCTATGATGAGCTCTGAAACCTGACTGAAAGTCTTCAAAACAGGTCATTGCTGTGTAAATGCTCACACATTTGATTAGCAACTATTTTTCAAGAATTTTAGATAAGAATGGAAGATTGGATATCGGTCTGTAATTTATTAAGTCATCTCGATCAAGCGAAGGTTTCTTAAGCAAAGGTTTAATTACAGCTACCTTAAAAGCTTGTGGAACATACCCATTTACTAAAGATAAATTAATCATATCTAAAATGGGGCTTATAATCAGAGGGAACACTTCCTTAAATAATTTGGTTGGGATTGGGTCTAACATACAAGTTGAAGGTTTAGATGAAGCTAATATTTCTGATAACTCTGGAAGCTCCACAGGATCAAAACAGTCCAAACACAGATCAGGTTCTACAGTTACTTCCAGTGTTGTCTCACTTTTTGAGGATGAAGAAATCCTCTTCGGGAGTATGTCAAAGATTTTCTTCTTAATAGAATCAATTTCATTTTGGAAGAATCCAATAAAGTCATGACTGCTGAGAGCTAAGGGAATGGATGGCTCAACAGAGCTATGACTCTGTGTAAGTTTAGCAACTGTATTAAAGAGAAACCTAGGATTATTCTTGTTCTCTTCTATTAAGGATGAGAAATAAGATGTTCTAGCTTGGTGAAGTGTCTTTTTATACAACAGTAGGCTACTTTTCCAGATTAAGTAGGAATCCACTAGGTGTGTAGAGCGCCATTTTCGCTCCAATTTTCTAACATTGTGCTTTAAGGTACGCAGCTCTGAATTAAACCAGGGAGCCTGCCTCCTATGAATAATTTCCTTCTTTTTCAAGGGGGCTGCATTCTCTAATGCACCACGCAATGATGAAGTAACACTCTGAACAAGAGAATCAATTTGTGAAGGGGAAGAAACAAAATTATTCCCCTCCACTGTTTTTCTGTGATAATGAGGAAATTAAAAGTGGAACAGATTCTTTAAAGGTTGTTACAGCATCGTCTGATAATGATCTACTATAATGAAATTTTCTTTCAGGTGTGGAGTACTTGGTTAAATTAAACTCAAAGGTTATTAAAAAATGGTCAGACAGCACAGGGTTGTGAGAAAATATTGTTATGTCTTTACACTCAATGCCATATGTCAGCACAAGGTCCAGAGAATGAAGACAAACGTGGGTAGGTTTGTTAATGTTTTGAGTAAAGCCAATTGAGTCTAAGATACCATTAAAGGCTATATTTAAGCTATCACTTTCAGTGTCAACATGAATGTTAAAATCCCCCACTATAATAACTTTATCTGTATTTAACACTAAATCAGATAAAAGGTCTGAAAACTGATCTAAAAATTGAGAGTAAGGGCCTGGTGGACGGTACAAAACAACAAACAGAAGTGGTTTTAGTGCTTTGCAATTAGGATGAGGAAAACTAAGGATTAAATATTCAAAAGAGTTGTAGCAATTGATTGGTCTGGGACTAATCAATAAATCGGACTGAAAGATGGTTGCTACTCCTCCTCCTCGCCCAGTATTTCGAGGAATGTGAAAATTTAAATAATTAGTAGGAGTTGACTCATTTATAGTAACATAATCCTCTTGCTGCAGCCACAATCTGATTGTCACAAATCAGGTCACCAACTAGCAAAGTCTTTGAAGAGAGAGATCTTATGTTCAGTAAGCCACATTTAATTGTTTTATGCTTATTTTTAGTCTGAGTTGTGTTTATTTTTATTAGATTTTCCTGATTTCCTGTTTTTAGATAATTTTTTAATCTATTCAATTTTGGCCGTGGGCGAGACACTGTCTTAATAGGGTAATGGGTGGGTAGCAGTACAGAAGCTGCAGAGAGGAGTGTTAAACTACGACCCTGCTTCCTGGTCTGAACCCTGGGTTGTCAGAGTTTTGGAGAACTAATAAATTCGGCCAGATTCCTAGAAAGAAGAGCTGCTCCATCCAAAGTGGGATGGATGCCGTCTCTCCGGATCAGACCAGTTTTCCCCCAAAATGTTTGCCAATTATCAATGTAGCCCACATTTTTTCGGGCCCACCCAAGACAGCCAGCGGTTGAATGACAGCATGCGGCTAAACATGTCGTCACTGGTTAAATCGGGGGGGGGACCAGAGAAAATTTTGGAGTCCGACATTGTTTTTCAAAAATTACACCCAAAACAAAAATAACTTTAGTGACCTCCCTTGACGTAACCGGGTGTCATTACCGCCAGCGTGAATAACAATCTTACTGTATTTACGCTTATCCTTAGCCAGCAGTTTCAGGGTAGGATTTGATGTCGCCCGTTCTGGCCCCTGGGAGACATTTGACTATGGTCGCTGGGGGTCTCTAGTGCCATGTTTCTGACTATGGAGCTGCCAATTACCAGAGTTGGCTTCTCAGCGGGTGTGTCGCTGATGGGGGGGAAAATCTATTAGAAACGCAGACGGGTTGGTGGTGACCTGTGGGCTGAGATCTAGAACTATGCTTCCTGCGTACCGTCACCCAGCCGGCCTGAGATCCCGGCTGCACGGGCTCTGCTGGAGGACTGCTACGGGGAGCTACCCTCGGTGGCTCCGCGCTAGCTAAGGGGCCTCGGCTATCTGCTGGTTTTTCAACAGCGCGGAGCCGGGCCTCCAAATCCGACACCCTCGCCTCCAAAGCTACAAAAATGCTACATTTATTACACGTACCATTATCACAAAAGGAGGCAGAGGAGTAACTGAACATCTGACACAGAGAGCAAGAGAGAGGAGGAAACTCAGAGAGAGAAACAGCAGAACGGGTAGCCATGGGGGAGCTAAAGCTAACGCTAAGCTAGCGACCCCTTACCACTACTAGAAAAAAAAACGTGTAAAACACGGAGAGTCGCCGAACGTTAAATACAGCAACAGAAAGTATATGTTTTAACGTGCTTATGTATTATAACAAGTAAGAGATATCACAGTAGAGAGAAATCAGATCAAACGGGAGAGCCTTCACACACCAAACAATCCACCAAGTGCAAAACAGGAAGTGACGAATACGCCTTACCACGCCTCTTCCTCAGTGAAAGACAGTGAACAGATCCTCTCTCAAAAGACAGTGGACCCATCCACTGTCTTCCGCTTATCCGGGGTCAGGTTGCGGGGGCAGTAGCCTAAGCAGAGAGACCCAGACTTCCCTCTCCCCAGCCACTTGGACCAGGTCGTCCGGGGGAATCCCAAGGCGTTCCCAGGCCAACCGAGAAACATAGTCCCTCCAGCGTATCCTGGGTCTTTTTCTGGTCCTCCTCGCAGTGGGACGTGCCCGGAAAAACCTCACCAGGGAGGAGTCCAGGAGGCAGCTTAATTACTGCCTACATTTATTTATTTACTGTATTTTTGGTGCATTTATTTGTATCCTTATTTATTTATTGAGCATTTATTTATTTCTGTATTTATTTTTTTAAATGTCAGAGTTGGTCCTCCATACATCCATTGCATGGAGGCACCTCTTGTTATCCAACTCTAAATGGGCCTCTTTATTGGAGCCTGCCATAGCAATGCATGGAGGCACCTATTACTATCCACCCCTAAACTGGACTCTATTGTGTGAATGTTGTAAAGCAGTGTTCCACTTTTCAGCCATTCTGCTACGCCAGGAGATGCTGGCTATGTCTTTTCACATTCCTAACCTTTATACTTTTTGAAATTTCTCACTCTTTCAAGATCCATTCAAATTAATGGGAAAGAGCTTCAAATGCTTCTAAAACGTAGTGATTGCTGAAACCTTCATACTTCTACATACTTGCACCTAGAAACACCATTCCAGTTTCAGATGGATGACGCGGCCTTGGGCTATTTCCAAATGATACAGGTTTTTAATATCTTTTACCATTTTCACAAAATCACTGTTGAAAAAGTAGACTTTTTGAGCTCAAATGCACCTGTTTTACCCCTAAACTGGTCACATGAACCCACTCTGCAGCAGCCCTTTTCTATACAAGTCCTGAAAGTTTGCAAACAAATTACTGCAACTCCCACGCCGTTCACAGAACATTAATTATGTATACATCAAAATGTACGTATTCATTTTATAACCTTATCTGTGTTAAATACAGATAAGGTTATTAGAGTGAGGGATTTTAACATTCATGTTGACACTGAAAGTGTAAATATAGCCTATAATGCTATCTTAGACTCAGTTGGCTTTGCTCAAAACATTAACAAACCTACCCACCTATGTCGTCATTCTCTGGACCTTATGCTGACATATGGCATTGAGTGTCAAGAAATAACATTTTCTCATAACCCTGTCCTGTCTGACCATTTTTTAATAACCTTTGAGTTTAATTTAACCGAGTACTCCACACCGAAAGAAATTTTCATTATAGTAGATCATAATCAAACAATTCTGTAACAACCTTTAAAGAATCTTTTCCACTTTTAATTTCCTCATTAACACAGAAAAACACAATGGAGGGCAATAATTTTGTTTTTTCCCCTTCACGAATTGATTCTCTTGTTCATAGTGTTACGTCCTCATTGAGTGGTGCATTAGACAATGCAGCCCTCTTGAAAAAGAAGGTAATTATTTATAGGAGGCTGGCTCCCTGGCTTAATTTAGAGCTGCGTACTTTAAAGCAACACGTTAGAAAACTGGAGAGAAAATGACGCTCTACACATCTAGAGGATTCCTATTTAATCTGGAAAAATAGCCTACTGTTGCATAAAAAGACACTTCGCTAAGCTAGAACAGCTTATTTCTCATCATTAATAGAAGAGAAGAAGAATAATGCTAGGTTTCTCTTTAGTACAGTTGCTAAACTTACACAGAGTCATAGTTCTGTTGAGCCATCCATTCCCTTAGCTCTCAGCAGTCATGACTTTATGGGATTCTTTTTAAATAAAATTGATTCCATTAAAAACAAAATCATTGGCATACTGCCAAACATGATTACTTAATCCTCAGCAAGCGAGACAACATTGGAAGTAACTGTAGAACCTGATCTGTGTTTGGACTGTTTTGATCCTGTGGAGCTTCCTGAGTTATCAGAAATATTAGCTTCATCTAAACATTCAACTTGTATGTTAGTCCAATCTGTCCAATCCTCTCAGACCGCACAAAAGTCACCATTTTGTGCACAAAAGACAGCTATTGGGATCCAGTAGAATGAAAATCTCTCAAGCGTTGTTCTGTTGTTCTTTATTATGCTTTGATTGATTGATTGATTGTCTTTGACCTATGCTCTCTGCTCTGCCAACCTGCACCAGATCAAACTACTGATGAAACCATGTACTATTTATACCGGTGCTACTAATTGCACTTATCCAACGAGAAGGAGTCCGGTCTTGCACAGGTCGGAGTCCAACGAGAGCGGTCGCGTATGAGCACAGCAGTGAGAAAACGGAAAGTTCCCGGAGAGTGGAGTGGGGGGTCACAGGGCTCCCCTCGGCCCCCCATCTCCCATCCCACACTTTACCCAAAGGGGGTCGTATGGACCCCTGGTGTTATGCCCTTCTCACACCCCGGCCTGTGTGTGTGTTTTTTGTTCACGTACAACCCTGCGCCTTCGTCACACCCGGGGTCATGTGGATCCCGCTGGGGTTGGAGGGAGGGAGGAATCGGTCGTTGGGGTTAGATGGGGTAGTGGTTTATTTCTTTATATATATATATATATACACGGACGGACAGGGTGTGATTTTTTTCGTGTTTATGTACGGACCTCCTCTCCTCTCCTCTTTTATTATTGTCGTTAAATTTTTCGTATTCCTTTACCGCTTTACGTTCATGCGTGCGTGCATCCTACAGCCTACAGAGGCCTCGAACCTCTCGGAACCCGTAAGCTCGTAACCCACCTCCTTCAGGGAAAGAGGAAGCAGGACGACATGGCGAAAGAGATCTAAGGGGTTAAAGAGAACTAAGAGGAGAGCGGTGTGGCGGCGGCGGTGAAAGAGAACAAAAGAAAAGAAAACTAAAGAAAACCAACCAACACTAGCTCTAGTACAAGATGAACAGGCTCAGGTCTCGTTCTCCACCTCCTCCACCGCCTCATCCTCCTCCTCCTCCCTCTCCCTCTCCTTCTGCTATGACTTCTTCTTGCACTCCTGTTCATCGGCATCCTCCCAGTCGTCCTCCCGGTCGTCCTCGTCCTTCTCCTTTTCCTACAGCCCCTGGTAATTAACTTCGCGGTTCTGGTCATCTTCGTCACGCTCCTGCTCATCTTTTCCAATCATCTACTCCTCCTTCTCCTCCTGCTGCTGCCGCCGCTCCCGCTACACCTCCTCGTAGAGGTCGTCCTCGTCCGTATCCCCATCCTTCTACTACTCTGACTCCTTGCACTCCTGTTCATCGTGGTCCCATGCATCCTCGTCTTGATCTCACTCATCCTTCTCCCTCTTCTTCTTCTACTACAGCCCCTTGTGCTTCTCTTCATTGTTCTAGTCATCCTCGTTGTCCTCCTGCTCATCTTTACCCTTCTTCTTCTCCTCCTTCTCCTTCTCATCCGCCTGCCGCTGCCGTCATCGCTGCTGCTATGCCGCTGCTGCTACCGCCGCCCGCTGCTGCTACCGCTGCCGCTACTGCTGCTACACCTCCTGCTACACGCAGCTCATACCACTCATCCTTCTCCCTTCTCTCCTTCTTCTCCTCCACCACCTCCACCTTCTCCTGGTACCCCTCGTCGTGGTCGTCATGGTCCCGGCCGTCCTCGTAGTGCTCATGCTCATAGTCCTCATCCTTCTCTTTCTTCCACCCCTTCTTGTGCACCACACCGTCCCGCCGATCGTCAGGCTCATTGTGGTGGTTATCGTAGTCATCCTTCTTTTCCTTCTCCTTCACCTTCTCTTTCACCCACACCACCTCGTAACCCTCGTCGTCCCATTTGTCCTCAGCATCCTTGTCCTCCTCCTCCTATTCCTCTGTCTTCTCCTCCTTTTCCTCTCCCTCGTTCCGTTTATCTGTATCCTACCGTTCATCTTCCCCATCCACCTCCCACGGCACGCGTGCACCCGGACCCGAGGCTTACTTGAATGTGGCAGAAGACAACATGGAGCTCGACGAAAACGGAAGAGGAGAAGGAGGAGGAAGAGGAGGAGAAGGACAAAGGAAAAGGGCGAGGTACTATGAAGACAAAGGCAAAGGACAAGGAGAAGAACGAATGGGCAAGAGGACGGGGAGGATGAAGATTATGACGATGATCACGAGGACGATGATAGAGATGATGATCATGATGATGATTGTGGTGGTGGTGACTGCGATGTCAACACCGATGATCATGAGGAAGAAGAAGAAGAGAAGGAAGAGGTCAACGACAAGATGGAAGACTACGGCAGCTGAGGCGGTTGGGACTGTGATGTGGATGTTGACGAATGCGACCGCGATGATTGCGACACCGAGGACGTAGGAGAACGACGAGGAGACGCAACGCGATTAGCCAAGGAACAGGGAGAGGAGGAAGAGGAGGACGGAGCGGACAACGTACCAGTCAAAAAAGAACAAGAAGTAGAAGACAAAGTACAAGAGGAGGAGGAGGAAGAAGAAGAACCACCAGAAGAGGAAGAAGACGAAGACAAATAAGCAGAAGGAGAAGAAGATGATGAAGAAGAACAAGAAGATGATAAAGAAGAACAAGAAGACGAACAAGAAGATTTTTTTTGACTTTTTAACAAAACTTTATTTACAAAAAATTTTACTACAAAAAACTTTTTAAAAAGTGTCAAAAGTTAAATAAGTAGCTTATTATACTGTAGTTCTCCTTCGTCTAAAATGTTACATAAAATCTTATTAAAACCTCACAACTGCATAAAATCCTCCATGTTCTGAGTGACTCTGGAAGTGAAACTCCAGCCTAATCCTGGCCTTGACGCTGCACCTCCACAGCATCAAGATGAGGTCCTACCCGTAGTCCATCTCTATGAGACAAGTAAGTGGGCATTTTTGCCTCGCTGATTAAAAAATTAAAAAGTCGGGGCTTTGGCTTGTTTGTTTTGTTTTGGCAAACCCCAATAACTATAGAGTTCGTAAAAACTGTCAAAAAGACTAAAAACACTTATTAAAAGGCTGAAAAGGGTCTTTAGTCTTACACAATTGATAAAAACATGGAAAACATTTTCAGACAGACCACAGAAAGAACACTAGTTTAAAACAACCCGATTAATGACCGATAAAAACGAGTTCATGGCAATGGCATAGTGTAAAATCCTCTATTGGAGATCACCAGTTCATTTATTTATTGTAGGCTTGTATAAAGTCATCCACTGGGGCGCTCTTCCTGCAAGTCTTTCTGTCCAGACACAAATGGCTCTGTTTTGAAGGTGTCTTTGGTTCATTATTTTCATGCAGTTTTTGTAAATAGTTTTCTGGTCCATATTAAATAAAACCATTTTCTATGGGTCCAGGCTGGAAAGCAGAGGTTCATTTTGCTCTGTGAAGCCAGGATCCAGGTTAAGGCCAGGAAAGGAGTCTGTTGAATTAGGATAACTTTTTCACTCGCAGTAAGCTCGAAGGAGACTCCTCTACTTGGTCGATAGCTTTTCCACCAAGAGGTCTAGGAAGCGCCACACCGTATCCCCATCACAGAACCTGCGGCCTCGAAGTTGGAAAGGGACAGTCCTGCAGTCTCCACCAGTTGTCTCACAGTTGTCATCTTGAATCTGTGCAGCAGCTCCAACAGTCCTGGTCCTGCGCTGCCACACACGTCCAGCCTCCACCCACAGATTAACGGCTCTTGTAAAAACCAGTGCCGAGAGTTAGACGTTTGGGATGGTTTAAACAGTTTAAACAGGGCACATGACTTAAAAACACCCTGATAAAACTTAGGTATCCCCCTTAACTTTAAAAGATTAACATTTGTTAAAAACAGAGCAGCATCCAGCCCCAGGTTGTTTACACGTCTAAAATTGTAGCTGGCTATGTCCCTCCACACTAAATCAGGAGGACCTGCCAGGTATTTCTGAACAAAGCGCAATCTAAAAGCAGTTGTCCTGCCAGCCAGGTGGACAAGGCCTTGGCCCCCCTCTTCCCTGGGTAAAAACAACACAGACTGTGGCACCCAATTAAACCTTTTCCAAAAGAAATTGACAATTTCTGCGTGTATGGTCGCCAACAAACCAGATGGTGGGTCTAGACAGGAAAGTTTGTGCCACAGCTATGATGCTACAAGGATATTTAAAACCAGTATCCTTCCTCTATAAGACATCTGGGAGTGTAACCAGCTCCACTTTGCCAGCTTGCTTTCAACTTTTTGTTCTATGTTTTCCCAGTTCTTTTTTCAGTTTTTAATCCCCAAAAAACAGACCAAGATATTTAAAACAATTTCTTTTCCATAACATGCCTTGAGGGAGAACCGGGAGAACCAAGAGGCCTTCCCACTATTCACCCACGGCTAGGGTTTCGCTTTTTCCCCAGTTCACTCTCGCAGCAGATAAAACAGAGAACTTGATGGTTATCTTGGTCAATTTGTTGACATCCTGCTGATTTCTGGTAAAAACATCATCAGCATAGGCAGATAAAATCACTTTGCTATTAAAACCAGGTAAAACCAAACAATGAACATTGGAACGTATCTTTTGAAGCAGGGGTTCCAGGGAGAGCACGTAGGGCATCCCAGGCAGTGCACAGCCTTGTCAAACACCTCTATGCACCCTAAAAGGAGCACACAGACCACCGTTAATCTTTACTCGGTCAAATGCCTTTTCTTGATTTAGTGATCTAGTAATCAAGCCCGTTCTTAGACCCAGTGAACCAGAGACCTCCAAAACATCCCGAATCAGGTAGATATTATCTACCATGGACCTGCCAGGGACGCAGTAAGTCTGGTCCCGGTGGATGATCTGCTCCATACCCTCCCTCAGCTGAGTTGCCGGGGCTTTGGAGAGGATCTTGTAATCGGTGCAGAGGAGAGACACAGGGCACCTGTTCGTCATGTCCTGCAGGTTTCCTTTTTTGGACAGGAGGGTAATAACCGCCCTGTGGCACGAAAGCGGGAGTGAACCAGTGGCCAGACTTTCATTGTAGACATCCAGCAGATCTTCTGCTAGGATGTCCCAGTGAGCTTTGTAAAATTCCACACTGAGTCCATTGATGCATGGAGCCTTCTGGCCCTGCATGCTCAGGAGGGCTGTGTGGAGCTCATGTACCCCCAAGGGATGCTCTAGCTGCGTGTTGATCTCCTCAGAGACCTGGGGTCGCCCGTTACAGAACTCCCAAAGCAGCTCTGGCTTAACAGATGCAGCATAATTAAGAAATAAATCGTAACAATTAATCACAGGTGGACCATTGATTAGTTAACTATTTTATTTTTCTGAATTACGCTTGTAATATTATATAAACTAAACTAATTAAACAAGGATACAGTTTTACTGAAGGTGAGACATACATAACATATGTGTACAGTTATTAATAACTGTAATATTAGTACTGATAAGGTCCAACTTAACACCCTTTCCTCTCAAAGTGTTTAATAGTAAGAACTGCACTAATGTCTCACATGCTCAGTGCAGAACAAAAGACTGTGTTGAAAAATTTTTCATTTATGATTTTTGGCAGGCCAAATTTTGACTGGTCGACTCGACCAACAGATGCACCTGCTCTACCTTCTCCACAAACAACACCGCAGCTCCTTTCATGCGGCCTGCGGATTTGATAGAACGATGCCCGATTACTTCACTTACTGCCAGACACACGTCCTCCACGCTCCACGGAAAGCTGGCACCCACTTTGATGCCATTTTTCCATGTTAGCATGGAGAACACTCTCGAGCCCCCCCACCACCACCATGGCTTTCCAGAAAACGCCGACCAGCCACCAGGCCACACCCGAGGCCACAAACCCCACACACAAAAAAACTTAAAACTAAAAAACAAAGCACAAAACACCACTATATACACTATATTTATATACACCCAGTGAAAAAGACAGAAAAAAGTAGAGAAAAAAACACTCTAAAAGATTCCCAGACTCGCTCTCTCTTCCACCCCTTCACTCACACTCCTACATGAAGAAGAAGATGGTAAATGGACTGAATTTATATAGTGCCTTTCCAGTCATACAGACCCATCAAAGCGCTTTACACTAGAGCCACATTCACCCAATCACACTCACTAACGCTCACACACAGATACGCAGATCGGTAGGCAACTTGAGGTTAAGTGCCTTGCCCAGGGGCACATCGACATATGGCAGGAGAAAGCTGGAATTGAACCCACAACCCTTTGATTGCAAGACGACTACTCTTCCTATTGAGCCACAGTCGCCTCAAGATGAAGAAGAAGGTCAAAACTACGATGGATAAGTACCAGCTCCATCTCTCCGTCACCGACCTCCTGTTCATCCTCACGCTGAGACATGGACACTTCAGAGGCTTCCTCTGTGTGTCAGTGCATGTGATCTACACGGTGAACCTGTACAGCAGAGTCCTAATCCTGGCTTTCATCAGCTGGGACAGTTACTTGTCGGTCTTCCGTGCCACTGACAGCCGGGCCACAAGAAAGCTGCTGGTGAGCAGAGTGATCTACGTCGGAGTGTGGCTGCCTGCTGCCATCCTGACCGTACCTGACCTGGTGTTTGCACGAGTCCAGGATGTATAGAACGTAAGGTCCTCCAGCTACCTCTTAGTGGAGGATGCCGTGAAGAGTGTGGGTTCTAGCACGATCTGTCAGCGCATCTACCCGGTAGAAAGCGGTTTGACGTGGACGGCGGTTTTCCTCTTCCAGCACATCCTCGTCTGCTACTGTATCATCATCTCTAGTCTCTCCCGAGGTGCCAAGGGCCAGGTGCTGCAGAAGACGAAAGCTCTGAAGAAGACGGTAATCCTCGTCATTTGCTTCTTCGGCTGCTGGCTGCCATACTGCCTTGGCATCTTCGTGGACACCCTTCCAGTGCTGAACATCGTGTTCTCCAGCTGCAAGGTGCAGCGGATGGTGGTGGATCATCATCACCGAAGCGCTGGCCTACTTCCACTACTGCCTGAACCCCATCCTCTATGCCTTCCTGGGTGTGAAGTTCAACCAACCATCAACCATCATCATCATCAGCAGCAGCAGTGGCAGATGGAGCCAGAAAGCAACTCCCCTGACCAACAAATGAGGACAGATTTCTTCTTCTGTGTCCACAGAGTCTTCTGGTGTTTTGTCGAGTTGACCCACAGTTGATGTTGGGAGATTGTGGACTTATCCCCTCAAGAGAGACTAAACAAAACAAACAAACAAACAAACTAGAAACAAAAAAAACTAAGCTTTTTTTTTTTTTTTTAAACCTACTACATTTTGTACACATGAGCCTGCACCTGGGCCTTTGCATGTCTTGAAAACTGCAACTGTGTGTTTTTGTTACATTTTCCTCACAATTTTTTTGCCTCTGACTGTGATGTTCAACTAGGGGCTCCATTTTCAATCTTTTCTTAACTGTTTTTATCCACTAGAACCTGCTTTTGGAAACCTTGTACATATTTTTCTGTATCTGTGTGCGTGTGTGTGTGTGTGTGTTCGTGTGAATAAATAAAAGCTGTGTCATGTCAGATGCCATCTTCACTCTTCTGAAACAAAATAGGACAGAGTACCACGAACCCCTACAATGAAGGGAGCAGATGGATTTCTCAAGTTGCCTGCATATACCGGGTCAGAGGAGAGTCCTCTGGAAGCTCCGATATTTTGGGTCCGTACCACCTTCCGTCTCCCTACGTCTTCTATTCTACGTCGTCCTTACTCTCTTCGTTGGGAGACCGTCTCCGAGCTAGCTTCTTGAATTAAGTACCTCGCATGAAGAGATGGAAGAGGAAGGGGAGAGTGTTGTTGATAGCAATACGGGACCGGGACGGGATGAGGTTGACGCGGAGGCTTCCAGTAACTCGCGACTTCCACAGGCCTCACAAGGGTGGGATGAAGTCGATGGATGTCTCCCGCGCTCATATATACTGTGAGAACCACGTTACTTCATCTTCTCAATGTGACCTGTGATAAATTCTGCCGAGAAAGATGCGGCTGTGACACAAATCACTCCGGCCCAAATCGACATCGATGCCTGGATGCTGTGGATGAGGATTATTATCAACTCCACTATGACACCATCGTGCGTCGTGTACAAGCGCTAAATAAGGACTGTGGGAGGGTCAACGAACACTCAGGAATTCAGGAAGGTATCTACCCCTGGCGGGAGGGGGGTGTTTTAAAATCGCATCCCAAAACCCTAGGCATGAGAAGGAGCAAGCGCCGGGCAGGCATGCGAAAGAGAGTGTGTCACTGATAGTCTCCAGAGTGAAGAGTAAGCAGTGTTCCTCATCTGTGTTATCACAATGCCTCGTACCACGAATGTTTTGGTGACCTCGCATTTGAATAATAAATAGTAGACAGCAGACCTTGTGCTTGACTCTAATGTTGAAGACATGTACTACATGTACATGTACATGTACATGAAAAGCACTAGTACACCCAGTTGGGAAAACAGGCACGTGGATGAGAACGCACTCCTAATAGCCTCCAGAGTGGAGAGTGAGAGGTCCTCCGAGTGTGTGTTATCACATTTTCTTGTACCACGTATGTCTGTGTGACCTTGTATGTGAATAAAAACACAGACTTTGTGTATGACTTTTTCATTCAAGACAGCTGCACTTGTTGCCAAACAGCATGAGTACACCCAGATGGGAAACAGGCACGTGAATGAGGTGCTTATAGTTGACATGTGCACAGGGACTGTATAGATATTGTGTGTCTGCAATTGTGTAAGTATGCAGAGCAGACAGGCTAAACGGACATCCTGCTTTGACTCTTATGACTACCACGTCGATGAGAAGTGAGATGAGAACACAGACCTTGTATATGACTTTTTATTGAAGACATGTACACTTATTGTATAATGTGTAATATACAGCGTATATAGTATAATCATGCCTACGAGAGTGGGATTCAGGAGAGCCATCTAGTCTCGCTCACACATCGTCCAGTCCTATGGATCTGCGCGTGGTAATACACTCGCTGTATCAGCGTGTCTCCTGACACGTTGTTGGCAAACAGGTCTTTGTAGAAGTTCTTGCATCTGATGCAATGATAGCTCATATCTCGAGGGTCTGAGAGCGAATGTTTTCTTTTGCCAAGTTGCGCTTGCATAGGCTCCAACCATTTCTTGAACTTGAACGATGCAATCCACTTTTGTATCAGAGCAGTGTTGGCGCAGGAGTAGGGCATGATACATGGCACGGAGTCAAGGTACCTGACGACGTCTGATCAAAATGCCCTGGACTATCCACTTGTAGCATGATGATAGTTTGATACAGAACACCGGCCAGGTCTACCAAGTTCCTTTCTCTCAGCTAGCTTTCGGTCACATACAATGTACCGTCGAATGCCACACACAGACCCGCGTTCTCTCCAATCACACATGGGATAGACAGCCGGAGTGCTTCTTGTGAGCGTCGGGACACAGAGACGGTACCCTCTAACATGGTTTGTTCAAGGTTTTCCCTTAGCAAGGCACAGAGGGTCTCGTACACATGGCCCGGGTTCAGAAACATGTCCTGCTTGATCACCTTTCTACAAGCCTCTAGCTTGTCTCTGGACAAACAAGTCACTTTCTCTCGTTTTGCATGCAAATACTCAATCTCGGACGCCGGTATCATGTGTTCCGGGCAGTTGTTCATGATCTCGTTAAACGCAGCACTCGCTTTCTTCACTTGAGCTCTGACGGACGCCACGTAGAGTCGCAAGTGCGTCCTGCAATCCTCAAAGCCACCAGATTGCAACGGACGGCTTAACATGCGTCCGGGCAGACAGTAGTCAGCGATACAGTGAGCGAGGAGTTTTCCCAAGACATTCATCAGGGTCTTGTCGCGAGTGTGCCGTAGCTCCAACTCTGGATCCGCCAGTGCCAGATCTGGACCAGGAACGTGCTTGCAGATCAGGGAACCCCTGAACATAGCTTTGATGCATCCGCTCTCAGCTTGGAGGTTCAGCAGATACCTATGGAAAGCTGCTTTGCAGGGCTTGCACTTGTAGTATTCACAGCACTGGATGGGCTTCGACGAGAGCACTGTGTTCTCCTTTAGCCACATCCTTAGGACTTCCACGTAGCTGGTATTGATGCTGGCTCTAGCGTTTGCTTCGCAAAGTGCTTGTTCTTGGAGGACTTTAAGAGACAGGTCCATGGAAAGAAGTCGGATCCCATCTGCGACGCAATGAGCTGAGATGCTTTACAGAAAAGCAGGTCTCGTATGATTGCTTGCGTACAGAAGAAGTGGTTCATGGAGTATTTCCCATCCTTGTATAACGTCCTCATAACCACCACCACCGCAGCTGCCTTGTCAACCCTGTCGGATCTGGCATCCGTAGTTGGCTTGAGCCTCACGGAAACCGCCAACAACCCCGCATCCAGATCCACGCTAGCGACGTCATCCACTTTGAACGCACGGAGTACCTCACCGGCCTCATCCATGTCCGACCACCGTCCGACGTCGTCCATGTAAAGATCGCGGTCGACATACAGCACCACGTCTCCTACAGCCAGCTTGTGCCATGGACACACAGTGAAGCACGGGACACGGCTGTTTTCCATCTTGATGGAGTCGCCCCTCATGACGCAGGCTACGAGGGTTTCCGTGAGCACAGAGTCGCAAGGAGATCTCTTGTCTTGAACACTACCAGGCCCCTGGCCCTGACCGACGTCGTCCAGAGATCCAAGTCATTACGATCAACATTGTGGGGGAGAGACACGTATGTCTTTTTGGCAATGTGACATTACACTGAGCTGCTGTTTCGTATACCAGTTTGAGCCTTCTGCCCGACACGAAAGCTTCTGTGACAGAACAGGGTCTATTCGTATCGGGGACTCTCGCCAAGTAGATGGGATACCCTTCTTTGGTCCGGCGTCCTTCGGGATCCCGTATGAGTTTCTCGGGTCGGTTTCCTGCTCCTATCACGTATATGCAGTTGAGCGTGTCCTTTATCAATGCCCCGTGCACATTCTGCAGGAAGTTGGGCACGTCCGCCCCCGCTTGCGAAAACCTGCATCGCAGAGCGGGCTTCGAGCGCAAACCTGCCAGGTTCTCTCGCTCTTGCTCTGCGTCGGGTGGTGCCACGTGTATCTCTGGCTTTCGTTTACCTCGCTCTCGGGCGAGTCGCCCGGTCCGTAGCCCACAGTCACTATCACGCTGTAGGTGTCTCCGTACATGACTGGGCAGCGGTGCTCTTAATAGGCCAGAACGTTGCACTCGCCCTCTTGCACTTTGTAGTACGCATGCTCGGACTCGCTCATCTCGGGATCTCTCAGTCTGCTCTTGAATTCAGTTCAGACAGTGTTCCACCAAGGAGGCAAACACGGCCGGCTCTCACACTAAGCATCTGCGCTTCTGGTCATACTTGATAATGAGCGAGGCATACTTCGGCCTCCCAGTTTTAACAAACCCAACCCGAGAGCTCATGAGGAAACTTTGTCCGGAGGCCATGGCACGGTGGTCTCAGGAGAGATGTTGAGCGCACACACGATCGATGGATATATGCTCAAGAAGTCGAAGCTGAGTTCCAGGCCCATACCGGGTCCTGCATAGTAGACCCGTAAGTGGGTCACACACGGAACCCCCCTTCCACGTATCTGAGCCCTCACAGTGCTTGCCCTCTCCCCTGGGATCTGTAATTAGGGGATCTGGAATTAGGAGCAGGACAGAAGGGTAACATTTACACAGATTCTGCATACGCGGCAGGAGCAGTACATGTAGAACTTAAACAGTGGCTGAGGACAGGATTTAGAACTGCAGGACAGAAACCCATTAAACATGAACAGGAAATTAGAAAGTTGGCTGAAGCTTTGTTGCTCCCTCAAGAAGTAGCCGTCATTAAATGCAGAGGACATGACAGCAGTAACACCAGAATAGCACAAGGTAATCAGGCAGCTGACCAGGCTGCTAAACAGTGTGCAGGATATCAGCCCAGGCACATAATGCTGTGTTCAGACGCAGGGTGGACACCAGAACCCACCCTGGAAGAAGTAATGAAATTACAAAAGGGGGCCTCTCCTGAGGAAAGATCAGTTTGGAAGGCCCGAGGGGGCTCAGAGGATCAGAATGGTCTCTGGAGAAGCCCAGATGGACGTCCCATTTTGCCACCAGGTCTTACCAAAGTAGCCCTGGAAGAAGCACACGGAGTAGGACATGTGGGAACAATGCAAATGTTGAAAAATCTTGAACACTGGTGGCACCCTTTTTTGAAACCAATGGCAGTGCATTGGATTAATTCATGTGAGATGTGCAGGCAGTTCAATGTTAGACCAACCTTGAAGCCAGCACCTGGAAAGTTCCCAGTAGACCCAATAGCTGGGAAAGAGGTTATCATTGATTACACAGACATGACTGACAGAGTAAATGGATTCAGATATCTGTTGGTGTGTGTGGATGCATTTACTGGATGGCCGGAGGCATGGCCTACAAAAAAGGAAGACACCAAATCTGTGGTGAAGTGTTTGATAAATCATTATATCCCTAGACACGGTTTTCCAGCTAAAATAAGGTCTGACAATGGAACACATTTCAAAAATGAGGAAGTCAAGGAAGTGGTAAAATTTCTGGGACTGAAACACTCATTTGGCACTGTGTACCATCCACAGTCACAGGGGAGGTTGAAAGAATGAATCAAACCCTTAAAACCAAATTGGCTAAAATCTGTGCACAGACCAAAATGAATTGGGTTACTGCTTTACCATTAGCTCTGATGTCTGTACGAAGTTCTGTAAATCAGAAACATGGTTTGACCCCACATGAGCTGCAAACAGGGAGGCCATTTCCAGGCTCACAAACAAGGTTACCGTTTCTCACTGAGTGTGAACAATCTATGTCTCATCGTGATTATTACAGATCTCTCCACAGTCTTGTTACAGCTTTCTCCAAACAGATCCCAGCAGAACCAGAGACCAGGGTCGGAACCACCACATCGGAAGCCGAGTGGGTCCTCCTGAAAGTCATCAAAAGAAAGTGGTCAGAGCCAAGGTGGACCGGTCCATTTCGGGTCACAGAGAGGACAACCCATGCAGTCAGGCTGAAGGGCAAAGGTGCTACTTGGTATCACTGGAGTCAGTGCGCAGGAGCAAAACCACCCCAACGATCCCTTTCTCAGGTCTAGGAGCATGTGAGCGAAAACACAGGAAAAGACAATCTCACTTCTCTCACCCAAGAAGGGGCAGAATAATCCCCGGGTGAGAGAAATTAGCCCAGGGTCAGTCTGCCCTGAGAGCTGAAGACAGAAGAAGAACAGCAGAAGAAGAGGTGGAAGTGATTGAGCTTCCCTCTCACTAGAGTGGTAGAGTTTCACTCCCACCTCAGAAAACACTGTTTGGCGAACATTTTATATTTTATATTACATTTTGATTTTTTGTATCTTTTTACGGTTATGATTTTCTCGTTTTACAGGTGGTACAGTAATATTTTTGCTTATTTGTACTTATTTTTAGAAGGACATTTTAGATCGTGAACTCTTTTTGAGAGTTCAAAAGGGGGATTGTAGAATATAAACTATCTATGTGTGTAACTGGAATGTGCAGATGGAGGAGAAGGGAGTCAAGCTTAGGGAGTGAAACATAGAAAGTGCAAAGTCATAAATTGGTGAAGGACAAGGGATTACCGGATGGGGATTGAAGAAGGTAAGATAAGATGAGTTTGTTAGAAGAAAATAACCAGAAACACTCCTTATTTGGCCTTAAGGAATGTTATGTTATGTACGAGTGACATAATATATGTATATGTTGAACACACCCTTGAGGCTCAATAAAACGAGCTGGAAGCAGGAGAGAGAAAGAGTTGGGCTCGCAGGTTTTGGCTGGGGTCCATCTCTCCTTCTGCAGAGGCGAAACATCAGCTGATTGTACTTTGAGTTTATTTCACTCTTTTTAAACCTGTACCCAAATCAACGGACCCGGGGAAGCAGAGACGGCTTCGACAGATCCCATCGGAGACGAGCGTCCAACTCTTTGCCAGTGGAGCCTGTCTGTCCTCGCAGTGTGTACAGCTTGTATTCCAGCTGCGGGATCTGGACCAAGTGAATGCTTTGCACGAACCCGTTGAACTTATCCCCTCTGCCTCGAACCACCACGACTGTGTTCAGCGTAGCCCTGCATCGATGCAAAAGGTCTACGGAAAAGAAAGGATCGAGAAGTTTGGCGAGTCGAGCGCATAGCTACGAGTCCACCAGGTTGTACATGAGCACTGTAAAGAGGTCTTTGCCTCCCACTCTAAACATGTCATACATTCTGGAGTAGCTCACGTCAGCGAGTTTGCACAGTTTCTTAGCATCCTTTGGCCGTTTGCAGTTGATTTTTTTTTACTTTCGTGATGAGAAATGGGGCGCCACTGTTCAACTTCATGCTAGTACACGCGAACTTGACGTCCCTGGTTTCAGGAACTCTGTACAGGTTGATGACGTTCGCCTTCGAGTTCACCATGCGTTTGGTGTCCTTGTGTAGGACCGAGATGCTCTCGGGTTCTCCTGCGAAGTGTACGGACCTCATACGTCGGAACTCATCCCAACTGTGGGTTTCGACCAGCCTCGTGCTGGTCGAAACCCAGGTCAAGATCATAGCCCACCACAGGGGCCAGTCCGGCGACCTCGAGGTGGAGGGTTTGGTAGACTTGGCCGACGTCTGTAGGTTGCAACACCAATCCAGAAATGCACCGTCTTGTCTGCAGAGCAGCACAGACTTGATCATGACTCCCAGCAGATCGGATTCACGCTCGAAGGACACATTTCTGCATTGAGGGGTCATATCGCCAGGAACAGTGACATGAAAGGGATCGCGTCGTCCATCCCTGTGGAGGGTTTAGTGTTGCAACGAGTAAGCAAGTGACTTCCTCAGCTTAACTGTCCGAGCCGGCCGGTGTTACACCGTATGAGTGGAAGGGACCCACCCTGTTTCCCCACACACCGAGCTGCTTTTTTAATCAGGGACTTGACTGTCTTTCACTGTCACCCCTCTACCCTCTGTCCCAGTACGTAAAAGGCGCCCGTGTCGGCCAACAGCAGGGCAGTCCACCATGAAGCCCGAAACATAGAGCATCTAAAGGCAGCACATAAACTCAAACGTTCCAAGTGAAAGCATCCCTGTATATGCCCCCCACCCCCCTCTCGAGACCTACATATCCAAATTCAACCCTAAAGCAAACGGTGAGGAGTAACGAGATGTCCTCGTGTCCAAACGAACATAGGTGGCAGGGATACATATCATCTGAAAATAATTTTTTTGAAAAGCCTGACTCCTAGAGAAATCAAGGTAGGTCCAGTCGAATATGGCGACGAAAAATATTGAAATAGTGCACTATAACAACGTCTGTCTTCTACCCTACAGAGAAGCAAACACAGCCATAATCTGAAGTGTCAAGCTCCCCGCAGCCAGGAGAGCTTGTTTCCTCACGATCGAAAAGCTGTCTTTCAAGGACGACGTATCTCAAGAACTTTCTTTCCGAGCGTTGTCGTCGCACCACAAATCCACGTTCCAGTTCCTTCTCTACCTGACTTTTTGTTGCAAAGGAGAGGTTTTGCAAGTGACCCTCAAAAACCCAGACTTCGGCAGCATGTCGCCCTCTGTCGGAGAGGACCTTGTTCACGGGCTGCTGTTTCGTTTCATCCTAGACATGAGCAGCGTAACTGTGGTCGAACCCAAGCTCCAAGACGCCTCCGCTCTTGGGACGCAGCGAGGGCCCGCGGACACCGAGGACGCGAGAGACGAGTCGGAGGGTCGTATACACAGAGAGCTGCTTAGATCAATGAGCGTCAGCCTGTGCATGTTCAAACAAGACGAGGCGACTTCGTATATCGTGATCGATGACTCTGGCAAAGAGGTGCTGGAAGAGGCTTTCGACGCCTTTATGAGATTGCAACTGGTCAGGAAACAAGCCTGCTTGTTGAACAACGCGATGGTAATGATGAGAAACGTCAAAGGGGATCTGAGTTCCATGTTCGACTGGAAAGATATCAGCAGCGACAAACTCATCAAACTCATCATCGAGGACAAACTCGATAGGAGAAAAAGTCAAAGACCTACAGGGTACTCTGTTCACACCAATCGACGCAGCTAGCAAGCACGCGAACATGCTGCCGGAGACCATAACGGATCTCCAGCTGCAGACCTTGGAGAGCTCTATAGGCCCGTTGATGGACACGGCAGGCAAAAGGAAGGGAAAATTCACCTCGATCTCGTGAGAACTCACGTGCACGAAGTGGACTAATCAGAGCCTCATCCTCAAGAGCTACGATCTCGAAATACCGAGAAACGTGCAGTTCCTTGAAAGGCTAAAGGCCTTCGCTCTCAGACTCAATGGGTTCCCCGGAAACAAAGAGGTCCCGACAGGAGGACTTTTGGTTTTCAGATACACCCTCATCGACAGCGAGCGCCTGGATTTGTTCGTACGAATCCTGCGTCACAGACACATGCCGGTGATGAAGGCTCACATGGACAGGGTGCTGCATGAAATAAAGAGCAGACGGTGAATGCAGAGCATCACACGTCTGCTGAACAAAGGACGGTGTCAGTGCAGAGAAAGAATCCAGAAGGATGCTGCGGAGAGTGTCAGAGCTTGTTCTGCTGCTTCTACAATCTACAGCAAGGACGACCACAGGTACTACTTCGCTCACCTGTACCCTCATTTGGCCAAGGTGGAGCGCCTCAGTACAGAAATAAAGGTTCGGTACAGGGGCCGCAGACAGTTTGAATTCATAGCGGACATGGTGTTCAACGTCCCCATCGAGACGTGGTTCGGCGCGAGAGACTCGCTGTACCACAGGCTCAGAGAGATACTGGGATGCGAGCTGAACAATTCCAGTTTGTCTCTCGGATCTACGCTTCCCTAAATCCACAAAGCGTTCTATCTGTCGCCGGGAGAGGCTGAGGAGCGGGCGTGCAGCTCCCAGGCTTCCAGTCCGTTGGAAGGCCTACGATCAGGGGTTGGTATGCTACCTGTTTGCGACAGCCTCCAGGTTGGATGATTGTTTCAAGCCTCGACCATGTTTGACTACATCATCTCGAACACGGCTCCACGCTACACGATGCTGTTCAACATCATGGGTCCGGGCGAAGGAAATAGTTACGCGAACAAGGTCCTGAGTGAAAGGCTGTATAGAGACATTGACCTCTTTTACACCACAGGGGTTCAAGTACAAGCATAAGAGGAGCTCGTACGTGGTAATAATCGATGAGGCTCACACCACCCACGAGAAGAACACAAAGTCCGTGGACAGAGAGTCTAACATGATCCCGAACACGTTCAAAAACCTACTGGACACGAGCGTGCTGGAGAGCGATGTGGTGACAAGGGACGCGAGCAGCGGAAAGGTGGAGACGGTGAAATTCGAAGCAGAGCAAAATTGCGGATTCTTGTGGAACACCAACACCTTGGGGTTTGTGAGCGATGCGTGGGCTGACCGCTGTCTGATCATGGAGTCTGAGTTTCCTGCACCTGCAGCACCAACCAGATGCAAGACGTGATCAAGAAGCGCCGCATGAGCGAAATTGCGTCCGTTTGCCTCTACAGGCAGAATCTCGTCCAATCCGCGGCCATGATAGCAGACTTCGACATGATGCAGTACGGAGCTAGATTCGACATTGTGAGAGATGCCTGCATGACCGCACTGTATGCCAGCTACATCACGTGTCGGGGCGTGATGAGCAGGAGAGTCTTGTTATGCATCAATCAGCTGGTGTTTGCGGAGGCCATGAAACTGGGCTGCGGGTTTGTGTTTGACACATGGATTCCTCCGTGGACCGAAGCACCGGCTGTCAATGCTAACCCGGACCTGACAAGTTACATGCCGCAGCTGAGTGAGAACAGGCTGTGAGCGATGGACAGGCTAATGTTTGGGCAGCTTTGCGTAGAAACCAACGCGGTGTACAAGCTCTGCATGGCGGCCTGTCTTCCAGAAATATGCCCTCAAGTGCTGGACGTACAGGGACGTTTCGTGTGCAAAGTGCTCGTTTACATCCTGACCCAGATCCACGTGCAGAATCTCAAGAACATGGTAAAAGAGGAAGGTCCATGCATCTCGGGCATAGACAAGACGTCCTTCTCCGACATGGATGTAAATAAAGGCAACGAGGTGGCTCACGAGATGATAGTCTTGTGCTCCACATGCAGGGTGCCGAGCCAAAACCAGGGCACAAGGGACAAAAGCTACAAGTTGTGCACGTATAAGACCATGACGCAACAAGGAGCCGGTTACTCCAGAACCTGCTCGAGCGCGTCTTGCAAAAAGGCATCCGTAACGGTGTCGCTGGAGGTCGTCTACGACATGCTTGCACTTTGCGTTGGGACTTGCACGCTGGCTTCTGGCAGCAAATCACAGAGACCATGTTGTATGCATACCAGAGCGGGGGGTTCGAGGAGTGGAACACCTTCGCTCGACTCTGTTCGGACGAAGTGACGGGGCAGCTGTCTCGCAGAGTAAAGTGGGTCTTGGACTTCAACAAAGACCCCGTGTGATCCATGACACTCGAGGCCACGGCCGCTGTTGAGCCGTTGAATGAACTGGTGTTCAAGAAAGGCATGCTTGGAGGCGAGATATACCGCTGTTCTGCTCCCCTGTACTACGGTGGCATCCTAGAAAACGAGCTGGGTGAGAACGTACCTTTCACAGACCTACATGAAGCGTGTCCTCGAAGGAGTACGTAGGGGTGCCGGTCGCAAACATGAGCTCATTTTGCACAATGTGCACTACATATTATCAGCACAGCGTCCTGCTGACAGAAAGCTGTGAGAAGCGCACCAACAAAACAGAGTTGGAGCGAGAATGGGATTGGAAGGACGCAAGAGAAGTTCTCAACCGGATTTACGGACCTGAAAAGTGTCCGTCTTCTGCCGTGGACATGAAGCAGACCTACGCCGCAACCATGATGGTCTTAAAAGGAGAAAAGCATTGTAAGCAAATAAAGATGCTTGTGATATGACGTGCATGTGTCCAAACTGTCTTGTGTGATGTTATAACTCATTCATGCGTTGTAACCCTGTTTAAGATTAAACGGCTTAAACGTGTGCATATGTTCAAGTGGTCCCTTATTGCATACCAAATGAAACAACAACCGTGTCCCTCTTTCCACACCTGAGACCTTTATACAAAAAAAACAACACTTCACCGCTTTTTCTCACAGAAGTGTCGCACTGGTGTATCTCATACTTGGCTTGAAGTATGAGCAGAAATGCTGAGAGCGTGTGATCTCTGTTCTACCCCTACACTGTGCAGACAGTGTGAGATGGTGACCGTCGACATTTCTTCCCTGCCCTCGATCTCCCAAGTGGCTGTGTGCACCATTCCGCTGGTGTGTGTCTCGTGGTGAACCGCAGTCATGCTGCACAACCCTGTCTAAGAATACAGAGCATGAACACGGGCGTGTTTCTGTTCTACAAAAAACATTGTAAGCAAATAAAGATGCTTGTGATATTAACAGTGCATGTGTCCAAACTGTGTTGTGTGATGTTACCATAACTCATTCATGCTGTGTAACCCTGTCTAAGTGCAAACAGTGTCTACACAAGTGTGCTCAGGTGCAAGTGGTCCTTTACTGCAAACAAGATGAACAAACAGCCATGTCCCGCTCCCCACACCCGAGACCTTTATAGGACAACACTTCATCTCTTTGGCTCACAGAGCGATGTCCCTCTCCTTCCTCATACTATGTAACACTGTCTCCATTCTACCTGCACCCTGAACGGTTCCCTGTGTGGACGGTGTGAGATGGTGACTGTTGACATTTCTTCCCTGTCCCCAATCTCCCGAGGGGCTGTGTGCACCACTCGCCTTGTGTATGTCTCGTGGTGCATCGCAGTTGCGCCGTGCAACCCTGTGACTCATTCATACTGTATAACCCCATCTAAATGCAAACGGTTTTTACACAAGTGTGCTTAGGTGCAAGTGGTCCTTAACTGTGAACCAGATGAACCAACAGCCGTGTCCCGCTCCCCACACCTGAGACCTGTATGCGTACAACACTTCACCACTTCATCGTGTCACAAAAGCGTCCCAATTGCGTATCTCTTTCTGGTCCCTGTTGTACTCACACCCTGAACAATCCCTGTGCGGACGGTGTGAGATGGTGACAATGGACAATTCTTCCCTGTCCTCGATTCCCTGAGCAGCTGTGAGCACCGCTCAGCTTGTATGTGTGTCATGGTGCATCACATTCACTCCGTGTAACCCTGTCTAAGAATACAGAGCATGAACAAGGGCGTGTTTGTATGTTCCACCAAAACATTGTGAGCAAATACAGATGCTTGTGATATGAACCATGCATGTGTCCAAACTATCATGTGTGATGTTACCATAACTTATTCATGTGTAACTCTTTTTAAGTACAGTTAAGGACAAACGGTTTCGACACACGTACGCTTATGTGAAGGTGGTCCTTTATTGCAAACCAGATGAAACAACAACCATATGAAAAAAAAAACATTAAAAGCCAGATGAAACAATAACTTTGTCCCTCTCCCCACACCCCAAGCACTTAATGTGTAAAACATATCACTGCTTTGCACCAACCAACCACCCCTCTGTAGCTCAACCTTCGGAGTGGCAATGTGCTCTGCTAGAAGAGTGTCTCATGTTGCATGACATTCATACTGCGTAACCCTGTTTGCGAATAACGAGTGTAGAGACTTGTGTATGTATGTGCAAGCACTCCTTTATCACACAAAAAAACCCAGAACAAATAAAAACAAAAACACGACAAAAGTTCCCGTCTCCCCATACACGAGACAGTTATTTGTAACACAATTCGCAGTTGAGTTTCACAGAGGTATCGCCCTGGTGTATCTCCTCCTTGGTATGAGCGAGGAGCAGAAATGCCAAGAGCATGTCATCTCTTGTGTACTCCCCCTGTTTGGTTCTTTTGCCACCGGTCGTAACTAAGCCGCCTTTTGATGGTGACCATAGACATTTCTTCCCTCAACTTTTTGAGCAGCAGTTTGCTCTGCTCGGTGTGTTCTTATCGGCGAGTCTGTCCGCAGGTAGATGGATCGTGTCTGTGGTGTCCAAAACGCTGGTGGTTCTGTCCATGGCCAGGTTCACTCCCCTCCGCGATCGCCGGTACATGAACATGTTCATGTTGGAGCCCATCCTGGTGCTGGATCCGTCGCCTTTGAAAGCTCAGATTTTAGAGTCCAACACACCCCTTTCCCTGGTCGTGTGGGTCAGGATTGCCCAGCCGAGGGACATGACCATCTCGCGATTGCTCAGCGTCTGTCTCGCTATGGCAGAGGCCACGCTGTGGACCATCTCCAGTTTCGTCTTCACGCTCACGTGCTTTCCCAGCATGTACTTGTTGTGAGCGTTGGCCCACCTGCTGTAAAATACTAACTTGAAGCCTGAGCGCTCCAGTGAATGCTCGAGGGTACGTTTCACATCCATCAACCAGTTCACGGAGGTGTTCTGCTCGAACACGACGATCATGGGAACATCCTTTCACATAACCCTGGGCAGCAGGAGTTTTAGCATCCTTATGTTACTGCCCAGGAGCTCGGTGTAGACACGCGTGACCTGGTCCAAGTCTCAGATTTCATGCTCCTCCAGGGCCATGATCTGAAAAGACACAGAGTGAGAGAGAGTGAGAGAGAGATAGCGTCAGGAAAAACTCAGATCACACGGGTAGCTAGTCGGCGAAGTCGCATAAGTGGCGCATGGTATCCTTGACCACGATCTCCGAGCAGCCATCCATACGGAGGTAAGGTGTCATGATATTCTGCTGTACGTGCGAAACCACTCGAACGCTTTTGGAGACGTGCGTCAGAACACTGTGGCGTCATCTGCTCGTGCACTATGAGTTCATGATTACCGTTCGCTTTGTTCTGGGGCAAAGTTTCGTTTTACTCGTCTATGGATCACAGGATGTTGAAAAATTCGTACAGTCAGATCGTGTCGTATTCGCCCCCCAAGATCCTCGCAGCTGCCCAAACTTCAGACACATGCGGCAGGTCGAGCTCTGTTGACGGAGGATCGGGTCCTGTTGATGGATCCCTCAAGCACAGAAAGGTCCCAGAGAGAGAGCAGTTAAAAGTGCAGGGTACGAAAACGTAACACGCCATGAACCCTTTTGAGCATGGACAAGGTAAAGATGGAGATGTCAATAAAGATGAAAGTCTAACACACTGTAGCGTCAAGTCTGATGATCTTTCAAATACAGCGTTGTGCATTTGCTTCGTATACATTGGTGTTTCTGTCATTCTGTATGTACTACTTTTTTTACTTTGGTGTTTTCCTTCTTTCTTTTACATTCCTGTTTCTGTGTTTCTGTAGTTATATTGTACCTTGCTGTGTTTTGTATACCTTGTGGAGATGGAAAGTATAAAACGAGAGAGGAGAATAAAACAAAAGAGGCACACAGTATAGTGTCCAAGTCTGCTCTATTTTATTCACATGCACACATATATTCAGAAAACCGGCCTAGTCATGTACACACACAAGCACACAAAGACATGTAGAATCAGCCTTGTTCTTCGGGTATCATTGCAACCCTCTGTGCTTGGACGCGACCCGTCTTCCGCTGCATACACACGGGTCTCATCCACTTGACGCCAGGAAGGCTGTTTTGCTTTCGCGACTCTGCACGCTGGCCTTTGCTGGCTCCTCTTCTTTCGGTGTATTCTCGGAGTAGCTTTTCACATTTCTCATCCGCCATGGTCGCACGTTTGGCGTTGTGTCGTTTCAAGCCATCCACAGCAGGTTCTCCATGCAAGTGATGGGACCGTGTCCAAACCTTATCAGGTTGACGTACGACTGCTCAGGTCCGGCTCTTGTGAGACTATTTACAAAGTCTTTCCTGAGCGCTGTCCCACAGAGCGAGCAATTCCAAAATCTGCGACAGGTGCATACACGCAAACGCCATGGAATCCTCGGACCCCCTCTCTCCAGAGGATGGCCCCAGACCTGAATCCAACAACTTGGCCTTGGTCAAACACATAGATCCTGTCGTGATGCATGTCTGAGGGCGAGTTGCCCATTTGCATGTAGCCATAATCAAGTTCTTGAAGGGTGCAATAGTCCGATATGTGTGAGAACAACCAGACCAGGGACGCAGCCATTTGTTGTACTCGGTCTTTTTCAATAACGATTCTAGGCTTTCACTTAGAAGCGGGGCGATCATAGAGACCATGATCCTCCTAAAGCACATTCTGCACCAAGCCAAACGAGGTTTCCACGGGGACGCCGACGGATATCAAGTGTTTGAATAACAGAACCCTCTCCGTTATCAAAGCAGGTATGCGGGTGCAGGTATGCCTTCGAGCATACCTGCACCCGCACAGGAACATGTCTGAGCCATGGCTGATCCATATCATCCCTTTGTGTTCGGAGAGTCCCCGTGGCTGCCCGAAATCCCACATGACTCCCTCTTGGTTGCGAGCGGTGAAATGCTCTTGTCTAAGTGTGAAATGACAAAAGAAAAATCCCCTCTGAATCTCTCCTCAAGTCTCTGGTGTTATCTCCGCCTCTAAGTAACACTCGGGACACTCCTTCGTGTGCTACGGCTAGCCAGGGAAGAATCAGGTAATGAAGCATGAGAGCGAAGGAGTCCTGCAGTGCATCCAAGCTGTCAAGAGACTCTTCGCGAGAACAGATCGCAAAGTCTCTGTTCAGCCCGGCATACACACCCACAGCTTCTAAGAGCGTCAGGGATTGAGTTGGGGTTCTGGCTATCACCTCGCCCTTCTCCACTCCTCGAACCATGAGCCAGACCGTGTACTCGCCGAGCACGGTCTCTCGAGGCTTGTGGGTGTCGCATAGGATAGCTTGGGCTCCCGAAAGTAGTCTACAAACCCACAGAGACATGCGGGTATTTCACCGAGGACCCTGGCTCTGCACGCCAACGTGTACAGCTCACTCACTCTGTTTCCGCAAGTGCGTTTTGTAGTTGCAGGGCTTCCAGAACCCTCGGCGCTAGCGTGTCCACGATCCGTTTCAGACTGTTCCATTCCGACAGGCACAGCATCAGACCTATCCACCTGGGGTCCTGTGAAGTGGCCGGATGCCTCGTGTCTGCTCTCTGGGCAACGGAAGGCTACAGAGTCGCCAATCGAGTAAAAGCGCGGATCCCGTTCGCACTGACCAAACCGGGAGTTTCCTTGTAGGCTCCGCAGACTTCCTTGTCTAAGGCGTCAGGCAAGACTTTAAAAACGTACGTGAACCCGGGAGCTTGCAGTGCCTCAGGGTGGTCGTGACAAAACCATGAGAGATCTCACAAGCGATCCTCAATGCCTCGTCTCTCCCGTTACACACCGCGATGGCGACGCGTATCCTCCTGGGACACGCTAGGGGACGAACTTTGGGCGAAGAGTGGTGTGAGCCCACAGCCGTAAAACAGCAGTGTGCAAAGGTCGTGCACGAGAGCTCGGAAGCCATAGGGCTCGTAGAACTTTACCAACTGTACGCTCTTGTTCAGCTCCATCATGTTCCTCTGTAGCGGCTCAAGACATACGCATCCCTCACAACTGGCTCAGTCAGATACGAATTGGATCTCCACACGGGAATTGAGTATGAGGTAGTACGAAGCGCCTGTCTCCCTCCATTTGCAATGCACTACCAGGGGTTCTTGGTTATCTCCACTGAGAGAGGCTTGTCCTTGTTCTGCATATTCTTCTTCTCCTTCTCTCTCTGTTCTTTCCCTATCGGAATTCCGCCACGAGTTCTTCCTGTAGATTCAACCCGGCATGTGAGCCTGAGTGATTTTTGGAATCCAATTTAATTCAATTCAAAAATATTTTATTAATCCCAAAGGGAAATTAAATGTTACTGTAGCTCATTATGAAGGTTTCTTCAAAGAGCCGTTGTAGATGCTGATGGCTGTGGGCAGGAAGGATCTCCTGTAGCGCTCCGTCTTACAGCACATCTGAAGAAGCCCCTGACCGAAGACACTCTGTTGTTGTAGGATAGTCTCATGAAGAGGATGCTCAGGGTTCTCCATAATGTTCTTCATTTTATGAAGAATCCTTCTTTGCACAATGATCTCCAGAGATTCCAGAGGAGTCCCCAAACAGCTTGTTGAGCTTTTTAAAGTCCCTGGCTCTGATGCAGCTTCCCCCAGCAGATGATGGCAGAAGAGATCACACTCTCCACAACAGACTTATAGATGATATGCAGCATCTTGCTGCAAAACCCCAAAGGACCTAAGCTTCCTCAAGAAGTACAGTCTGCTCTGTCCCTTCTTGTAGATGGCTTCACAGTTGCATCTCCACTCCAGTCTGTTGTCCAGGTGAACACCACGGTATTTATACTCCTGCACCACCTCCACCTCTTCTCCCATGAGGAAATAGTTTTTGACTTATTTCTGTTTCTCTTTAAAAATTAAAAATCATCCCTTTTTGTTTTAGTCACTTTCAAGAGGAGATGATTTTTTCCACGCCATGCCACAAAGCGGTCCACCACCTTTCCTGTACTCAGCTTTTATTCTTTTCCCCTGATCCAAGTCTGAGGTGTACAGAGTGAAAAGGAATGGGGTGAGAGTACAGTCCCCGTGGTGCTCCTGTGCTGCTGATCCCCGGGTTAGACACAAAACCCTTCATTTTAACAAACTTTGTCTTTTTGTCAGGTAGTCTTTGATCCAGGAGATTGTTGAGGCCTCATCTGAGTCTTCTGGAGTTTCTGACAAAGCAAATCAGGTTGGATTGGTTTTTAAATGCACTGGAGAAAAAAAAAGAACACGATCCTCACAGTGCTGCTGGCTTTGTCCAGATGACAGGGGTTTGTTGAAGCAGGTGTATGATGCCATCTTCAATCCAACTCCAGCGATAAGCAAACTGAAGGGGGCCCCTTTTAGTTTATTTTTGCTTACTCAGGTGGCCCAAAACAGGAGTCTCTCTAGGATCTTCATGATGTGGGATGTCAGGGCAAACTGGTCTATAGTCATTGAGGACTGATGGGTGAGTTTTTTTTTGGAACAGAACAAGACAGGAGGTCTTCCACAACACTGGAAACCTTTTTCTGTGCCAGGCAAGGTTGAAGAGGTGCTGCAGAATCCCACAGAGCTGCTCTGCACAGCCCTTCAGGACTCTAGGGCTGACATGATCTGGACCTGCAGCCTTATTCCGATTCAGTCTCTCCAGTTACATCTTCACCTGACTTCTTGAGACACACAGGTGGAAGGGGGGTGGCAAAGGGAGCGAGCATCAGCATCTTCTGATATGGTTGAAGGCAAACATGCAGAAGGGTCTAGGGCTGAGGTGGAAGATAAAACATTTGAGGTGTTACTGGACAGCTGTGGGTCCTGTGGGTCAAAGGAGGGTGGGATGTCTGTTTGGATGTGAGCAGGAGAGGAGGATGCTGAGTTTGTTTCAGACCTCTATTGGTCTGATCCTCTTTCTGCTTGAAGCCTGTGATCTTCTTCATCCCTGACCACACATCTCTGATATTGTTTTGCCGGAGCTTACTCTCCAGCTTCCTCTTGTACACTCCCCTGCTTGCCTTTTTTTGACTTTAAGTTGCTTCTGTATACTCTTCAATAATTCTCTGTCTCCCTCTCTGAAGGCTCTTTTTTTTTGTTAAGCAGGTCCTTCAGGTTATTGGGGAAGCATCTCACGGTTCTGGAGGGGATGATGTTATCCATATAGAAGTTTATATAGTCAGTTACACACTCAGTCATGGCATTGATGTCCTCTCCATTTGGTTGGCACAGTGCGTCCCAGTCTGTAGCCTCAAAGCAACCTTGCAGAGCTTCTTCAGCTTCCTGTGACCATTTTCTCACAGTCCTCTTTATTACAGGTTGCGTCTGAACAAGGGGCTTATATTTCAAGCAGAGAAAAACAAGATTGTGATCTGATTTGCCTAGAGGAGGTCTTGCTGTAGAGATGTATGAGTCCTTGACATTTGCATAAAACAAATCCAATGTTTTGTTTTCTCTGGTAGAGCAGCTGACAAACTGTTGAAAAAGTTGGAAGGGTTTTGCAGAGAGTGAAGCGTGGTTAAAATCACCAGAAATTGCCACAAAAGCATGGGGTTTTGTTTGTAGCTTAGCAGCAAAATGGGCTGATGGGTCACATGCAGTATGGGAACAGCGGGGTGTGGAACGTTTACTGTTCCCAAAATAACACTGGGGAAAATTTGGGTAAATAATATGGACGAAAAAAAATACTGCCAAAAAGTTCAATATCTGGTCTGCAGAGACGACACTTAACAGTAAATGTCCCGGATTATACCATCTGTTTTTACAAGTACTGCCAGTCCAACCCCCTTTTTAATTTGCCGCTCCTCTTTAAAAACTCTGTCTGCTCGTATGGTTAAAAAAAACCCGGCAGAGACGCGGGGGGGGGGGGTGGTTGGGATTGAAAAACCGTGTCTCAGTTTTAAAACAAAAATACTGCATTTCCCCGGTACTGTGGCTGGGTCCTTTGTAGGGCTTGGAGTTCATCCAACTTGTTTCCCAACAACTCACATTGCCCCCTAATCGACGGAAGAGTGGTTTGAACTTCCTCCTTCTCTCTCTTCTCTTTGCTCCTGCTCAGCATCCACGGCGTCTCCTTTTCAACTCATTAGGGATTTGGGGTGTAGTTGAAGTATTATTTGAGCTTTTGAGATATTAATCAGCTGCTCCCGGTTGTAAGAAACAACCCCGTTGCCACAGCAATCCATCATAACAAATGTCCAAAAGTAGAAAAGTATTAGGAAAAATCCTCCAAGCTGCACAGCATCCAACAAAGGAGAGGACAGTCGTCCAAAAAAAAAAAAACAAAAAATCAACTGTATCCACCACAAGAGGAAGAGTTCCCAGAAAAGAATAAATCAGAATCAAAAGTAACAGAGCTACTCTAACCTGCTGCCACCTTGAGCGGCGCAATTCTAGAAAAGAAGTCGAACTCGTACCAGAATCTCTCCCTTCTCGGTATCAGGGTGTTGTTGTCGCCGCACCTGGTCAACGTATGTAATCCCCGCTCCGTCTCACACGGGTACACGTTCCCGTCCCTGGCTTCGCCGTGTGTTACGTGTTCCAAGCCCGTCTCCCATCTAAACTTTATGTCCGCTACTGTCGAATAGAAGGACCCTGGAGCGCGTCTGGACCAAGGCACAGGTCTTTTCCACTTACCTGGACCCCGAATGCCGCCGGGCAGGCGGCGCAGCTCGCAAAACGCCCGTAGCGACCTCTCACTCGGGCAAACTCGCCGTCTCCCCCCATGTCTAAGGTCAAGGGGGTCTCGATGAGAGCCTGCACTCTGGGTTTCTTTGCAAGTAGAAACACTTTCAGCATGGCGGGAATCGAATGTAACACCAGGTTGCCGAACGGGATCACCCCCTTGGACTGGGCCGGGATATAGTGCACGTCCTCTCTCTGAATGCATGGCTCTGCACACGAGACCAAATATCCCGTGCTCCCGCTCCTGAGTACGTCCACTTCCATGGGTAAAGTGCAAGTCCAGGTTTCTGTCTCGGCAGTGTCAGCTTCCGGAGTGAACACAGTGACCGTCCTTGAGTGGAAAGGTCCCGTGGCACCAGCGAACCAGGCCAGGGCCCGTTACAGGTATCCGTACTTTTAAGTCCACCAGGTTCGTTTTGTGGGGTAACATTAAAGGAGACCACACCAGGATTTTCTCACAAAACAAAAGGATTGTTTATTTAAAGAAATTACACTTAAAAAGGAATACCTGAAATGAGAAACCAAAATTAAGATTAATCAAAGCCCACAAATAACCAACAATAACCGAAAGCCAAAAACCAACCTTACAACCAAACCAAGAGGGGAGGAATCGCAGGGGAGAGAGCATCATTGTGCTGCATACATGGCAGCTTTCTGTAGCAGGCCCATTTCCAAACCCCTGAATGATAGAAAAAAAAAACAAAGACCTAACTGGGTCATAACACCTCCCCCCTTTAAATAGAGGTCCCTAACTGGGACCCTGTTAGGGCGGTGAAAAGTTAAGGGGTTATGATTGGAATATATCACAACTGGAGAAACACCCCCTCCCACATACACATCAAAATGTTGCAGCGCCCAAATAAGAGCTAAGGCCTCTTTCTCAATGGTTGAGTAGTTAAGTTGATGTTGATTGAACTTCCCTGAAAAGAAACAAACTGGATGGTCAACCCCTACCTCATCTGTCTACACATCAACTAAATAGCTTCAGCACCCACTTGACTAGCGTCAACTTGTACCTGAAACGTCCAATCCAATCTTGAAGCAGACAAAACTGGTGCAGTGCTTAAGAGGAGTTTGACATTTTCGAATACCTTCTGGCAGGTTGCGGACCACCTAAACTGGACTTTAGCCTTTAAAAGATCAGTCAACGGAGCCACCACAGTAGAAAAAGTTTCACAGAAGTTCCTATAGTAACCCACCATCCCCGAAAACCTCATCAACTACTTTTTTTGAGGTAGGAGGTGGAGAGCTAGCAATAGCTTGAACCTTAGCCTGCACTTGACCTTGGCCCAACCACCTTCCCCAAATAAGTCACAGTAGCCTTTGCAAACTCACGTTTTGCCAAGTTTACCGTTAAATGAGCATCTTGAAGACGCTGAAACAGTCCCCGGACACATGATACGCGTTCAGGCCATGTATCACTAAAGACCACTACATCATCCAAGTAGATGGCACACCCTTTCAGTCCAGCAACCACTTGGTTCATCAATCGCTGGAATGTGGTTGGTGCATTCTGAAGACCAAAACCCATGACTTTATAAGAATATAACCCAGATGGTATGATAAAAGAAGAAACCTCTTGGGCTCGAGCAGACAAGGGCACTTGATAATAACCTTTGAGCAAATCAAATTTTCTCACAAACTTAGTCTCAACCCAATCAACACAGTCTTCCATCCGAGGAAGTGGATCCATATTTCCAACAAAATACTAAACTTCTGACTCCAAAAATTCTCTTTTCTCTGGAGGAACACGAAATAAATGCTGACGGATGGGATGTGCATTTCCTACATCAATGTCATGCTCAACTAAATGAGTACGTGTTGGAATATCACTGAACAATGCACAAAAATCCAATATTAACTGCTTCAACTGCTCACTTCTTTCTGCAGACAAATGACCCAGTAATAGTTGTAAGTTGGATAACATCACAGAGTTCTTGAGTCTGGGCTGGAACACAGCATCATCTGGCCTCTGCACATCTTCATCCAACTTGCCTGTATAGATCAAGTCTACTTTCACAGAAGAGGCAACGGCCTTCACTTCTTTCTCTTCCGGAATCCAACTGAAATAAGGCTTCAGTGAAATTACATGGCAAAGCTGAGTCAGCCGGTACCGGTCAGCGGCCCGGGGGATGGGGACCACTGCGTTAGACGACGGAGACTGTCACCACCTGACGTACTCTCTTGCTCGCTCCACTGCATCCCAATTCTGTTCCAAAGGCCACACGTGTCAGAGGTCGAAGCCTCTGCTCCCTTCGGGCAAAATGCATTTCATTCTAAATCTGCCGCCTAGTTTACAGTCGCCCATGGCTAGGGCGCATAACGTGCGGACCATATCTACACCGCAGCAACAGATACACGGCTGAGCCGTCAGTTGCCTATATGCGATTCGACTCCACGTGCAAACCGGCGACGTCATGTTGTTTGACCAAGTAGCAGGCACATGAGTTTAGAAACAACCTTAGACTCTGCCTAGACGGCCGCGACCCTCCGCCCAGCGTCAGGGTAAGGAAGGGTTCGCTTTGTCTCCACTCCTACTCTACAGGCTACAACCGAGGCACGTACATGGTGTCCCGGAAAATCGCGAAGCCACTGTCACCCGAGGACATCTTCTTAGGGGGATCGGGGTTCTCAAAGCGCTCGATTGCAATCACTCGAGCCATCGCGTCCAGAGTCATGAATCCGCTCTCTCCGCTTCGCAACCTACGCCTCGGCCTCGCAATCTCTATAGCTCTGCATGCGAGAGACCTTTCCAGCTCGGAGCACAAAAATTCTCAACACCGAGTGGTGAAGCGAGAATACTATCTCAGGTCTCATTCCATGTACACCTCCATGCTCATGTTCCTCTTGCGTCAAATGCGACTTTCCCCACTTCAGGCAAAAGTGGACATAAAGCAGAGCATTACAGCTCATGCTTTAAAGCTCTGCTTGATAATTATATAAAAAAAAAAAACTTTATTAGAAACTGCTTTGGGATTATTTCAGTTGTTACGGACATGGAGACAGAAATGAAAAGGAAAAAAAAAGAAGCACGAAAGAGAGAAAGGGGGGGCAAAAGGTAAAACGGTAAAGAAGGAGAATAGAATGGAGTAAAGAAAGAAGGATGAAGAGAATACAAGATAGCACCCTGTTTGCTTCTACACCTGCAGAAACATATTACCAGCTTTTTTACCGAAAAGTGCACGATACTTATCAATGCAAGATGTATTTAGTGGTAAATGCGGCTCAATATAGAACATTTGTGTATCTGCTAACACCTGAATCTAAACACCTGTGGGTGTGAGTGCACTTGTGTATACAAGGTTTCTCCATACAAATATGCAATAGAGTGTGAGGAGCCACAGACCTGCTCTCCTGTCCCCAGGACAGATACGGAGGAGATTCGAGCCACAGACATTCAAAGGCCTCCCGGAGTACAGGATCCCCAGGAGAACCTACGATTTCTAACAACTTCGCCTCACCGAACAGTCTGTCCCCGTACTCAGAGCCAGATGTGGCCAGCTTGCGGTGGATGACATACATTGAGCTGTAATGCTCCCTTCGAGAAAGACGTAGATCATGATCGAGCCGGGTAGATCCTCGTGATTTGTCGAATGATCCTAAACACGTACAAACTGGGCGGGAGACAGTTACATAAGACCACTATTGCGGTCTCACTGCAACCTAGGCAGAAACGTAAGCGGTTCTGGATTATCCATTTGTAGGCCTCTACCACGGCCTCCACTTCGTAGGCCCACAATACCTGTATACGACTGCCCGTGCGTTTCGTGGCTGACACGTCGCATCTGGGGCGGGGGGCCCCGCCCCCCAAACTGAGGAACTCCTGGCAAACAAGTCCCTCTGCAGAGTTTTGCTCGGGCAAAAAGCGTGTTCGCTGACTCCCCCGGGACCCGTATGCCAGCAGCATGTCGATCGTGTGTTTTGTGTTGTACGCGTAAATAGAGCAAAGCTGTAGAGTGTCTAGTCGCAGCTCTCTCAACTCCAGACCTTCTGGTCCTGGAACGTATATAATGCTTCTGATCACAGGTACGGGATCAAGCACCAAGGCTTTCTGCAGCGAGCAGCACAGCGGCAACCTCGGTTGAGCCATGGAACGAGAGACCCTTCCATTTACAAGAACCGTGATCGCAGGTCTGCTGGAACACTACGAGAAGGGGTGTAAGCCCACACTCCCCCCTTTCTCAGAAGGCTACGAACCCCTACAGAAGAGTGTCTGCCACGAGCTACACGGATCCCGGGGAACCGAGCGAGATAAAGGCAAAAAGCAGGAACACGTGATGTCCTTTTGCCTGGTCACGCTGATTAGAACCAGTATGGACACTGAGAGGTTGGGGGTCAAACACCTCTTGGGAAATGTCAAGTGGCTCCCACTTTTTTTGGGCTTACACTGCAGGTTTCCCCCATTGAAAAAGGCAGCTTGCTTCATAGGATTCAAACTGGATTTCACTCAATGACCCAGAAACAAGTTTTTCTTTCCCCCTTTCCTTTTTTTTAAAGTTCACAGGTGGTCACAATAGGGAAAAAAATTAAGAAAACGCAAAAATTAAGCAAAAACCAAAAAAACCAAATTTAACTATGGTCAAAAAATTAATTAGCCTTTTAAATGATTATGAATTATTTTTGAAACTAATTTTAAAATATCCAAATTAAACCCCAAAATCAAAACAAAAATATTTAAAGCACTAAATATCAGTTTTTTTATATTATTCAAATACAGTCAGCAGCT
>JAHHUM010001616.1:0-125957 GCA_036173005.1 Crenichthys baileyi | reverse complement strand
AATTTTAAATTTGGGGGCCCCCTTCGCAACAGAAAAACAGGATACTCAGAGTATATTTTCCCCAAAGGTCCTTGACTCATAAGACATAGCTTCAAAAAAGTAAAAACATGATTCCTCCCCACCTACCGAAAACATTCGCTCCGCGTGAAACAGTTTTTGCGACGGGATTATAAAACCATTGTAATTTATCCTTTAATGGAAGTAACAACTTCAAGCATAGGGAAGAGGACAAAAAACTGTTTGTGCAACAATTACAAATTTTTCCGCCACTAATTTGTTCTTGTTTGGACTTTTTCTTCTGCACTGATTCCTGACTTTGTAGTTCGGGACATAACTTCCCCACTTCTTCTAAAACTTTCAGCTTCTTTCTCGTGTGTCTTGGTTTGTTTTCCTTACACTCTTTTTTTTATTTTTTTCCAGTTTTTAAGACATGGACAAGAAAGGGGAAAGAAAACAAAGGTTGTGCAACAGTTACAACAGATAACCCTAGGGGAGTCAGCAACCAGGCCATTGATGTGACCGTGACTGTTTGTGAGCATTTTTTTCAGAAGCATAGTGTTTCTTTTTTGCCCCCCCTTGTCAGTACAAAATGTCTGCTGTTGTTCACAGCTTGTTCTGTTGAATTAAATAAATACTGATTCTGTGTGGTTTTACCTAAAATAATTAGCCGGAACAGAAATTTGTGCAGCATTAGCTTGAAGTGACTTTTTAGGACCAAATATGTTGTGAGAAAGCTAAATGCAGGCAAACTTATGGAGTTTGAGCTGCTGGACTGGTGACCTTAGAATGACATTTATAAAGCTACAATACTACTGTGCGAGTAAACTCTCATAAGTAAAACACAGACTGGCTGTATGTGGAAAAGTAAAACTTTCAGTTGCTACCATTCACTGTCTCTATGTTTTAAACAGCTGCAGCACTGCTGACTCAAATAAATGTTCTCGTGACACTTATTTGAAGAAATAGGAGTGTTGATGGTCATGCTTATCTGAGCAACGATGGTGGTCCTCCTCTTCAGGTGACGAATAACCTCATGAACTCACATCGGAGGTGAAGATTTTTCTGCCACTAATTTGTTCTTGTTTGGACTTTTTCTTCCGCACTGATTCCTGACTTTGTAGTTCGGCACATAACTTCCCCACTTCTTCTAAAACTTTCAGCTGCTTTCTCGCCTGTCTTGAGTTTGCTTTCTCATTCACACTTCTTTTTTTTTACTTATTTCCAGATGTCAGACATGGACATGAATATTGTGAGCAACACAGCTAAATCTAACTGAAAAGGAAAGTTTGGAAAAATACTGTCCTTTAATGAAGTCTGAATCCAGTAGTTAACGTTGGCCAGCTGGTAGAAACTGCAATCAGGTTTGAAGTTTCTTAGCTTTGGTATTCCTCCTGTGCGTGAAAGGGAGATTTTGTTACGTCACATCTGAAGTTGTTGTTTCTGATATTCTGTTTCCGTTTTGTCAGCTCAGATTTCTAATTATCTCGGCTGATGATACTACATTAACATATATCTCCTGCAGGAGTGGCCAGCTGCTGCGCCACCATCCTAATCTGGGGAGCTGGAGGTCAGCCATGGTCTAGTTGAGCTGCAGTTTCCCACATCAAAAAATCACATCCCCAAATGGGAAGGTGGGATCCTTTTCACCTATGATTGTTTTTTTTACAACAGAAGCAGGATTCTACTGCGAGAAGACTGTGAAGTTTTTAAACAAGCTGCTGTGTGTAACATTTAAAAAAATAATCCAGAAAGGAGGACACTGTGACAATCGATGGCTGCAGTCATGATGCTACGTAATGCTGCTGTTCTCTCTAACCAGGCGGTTAAATGAGATGAGCTCAGGGGGAAACTTTACTGGCAGTAAAACAGCTGTTAATTCTAAAAGTTTGGATTAAAACCTACTGTAGATAAGGGTTAAAATTACCTGGATGATGAGAATTTACACCAACAATCCGCTATTTTCCAATTCTCATTTTAGTTTGTTCTGTAATGTCAGAATCTCCAAGTTCCAAATCACAGAAATAATCAGGAATGTCTTCTAAAGGAGGACTTGGAAAGTTGGAGGTTTCCTACTAACTCTGACATCAAAATCCAGCATAGCTAAAACATAATGATATCTGCAGGTTCTTTACCCTTATCACCGATTGTATCTAAATAAATAGTTCCCACAAATGTTTTCATTTAACCTTTATTTAATCAGCATAAAGTCCCATTGGGATTAAAAATCTCCTTTTCAAGGGAGTCCTGGCCAAGAAGCAGCAACAAGTAAAACACAATTATTGTTACACTATTAAATAGAAACAGCAAACTATGAAAACAGTTACATGGTATTGAATCAGCCACAAGATGATTAATCCTTAATTTGGATTTAAAAGCACTGGGTAAAATAAATTCATTTGGTTCCCAGACTTCTGTAGCAAGTTGCAAGTGAAGGCCTTTTTACCTAATTCAGTCTGAGCATCAGGGACAGAAAGAAACGGCAGATTATGTGAGCCAAAATAATCCTGCCTAGCCTGTCTAAGTGAACACGTTGCTGTAGTGCTTGGGTATATCAAAGTTTTTTATGATTTCTAAGGTAAAATATAGCATTTTTCTTTAAAGAAACACCTCATCCAATTAACAGAACACCCTGAGAGTGAACACATCTTTAAAAAGATATACCCTAATTTATAGTAAACCATTTTTTGCCATCACATACACATTGTTCACATAAAGTAACTTTAACTCAAAAGGTTTTGGAGTGGCCTAGTCAAAGTACAGACTTAAATCTGATTGATGTGCTGCAATATGATGTCAAATAGAGATTTCATGCTCAATAAACCCTCAATAAAAGTGGCTGAATTAAAACTATTCTGCAAAGAAGATTGAGACAAAATTCTTCCAGAGTGATGTATTATACTCAAGGCCAGTTGTCACAAATGCTTGCTGGTAGTTGTTGCTGCCAAGGGTGCCGCAACCAGTTAAAAGGTTTTTGGGACAAACACTTTCTTTACATAGTGTCAGGTTGTTTTGGATAACTATTTTGCTATTTTGTATTTACTCAGGTTATGCTTCCATTGCAGTAGTTTGATGATCTGAAACATTTAAGTTTGACAAAAAAGTAAAAGCAGAAGGAATCTGTAAGGGGGCAAAAACTTTTTCTCAGTAGTGTTTATTCACTTCAGGCAACATGAGTGTGAAAGAGGAAAATATTCCAATTATCTTACTACTAACTAAAAACTACAACATCCAATAATCTTACTATAACTGCCCAAAAAAATAATTTTTTTTAATTTTTTTTAATTTATTTACTGAATTCCTGTCAAGTTGCTTGTTTTTTAACTGATGCTATTTAAGGGCTTTTGGTAGTGTTACGAGAGAGACCAGGGCCCCGTTTCAGGAGCGGAGTTAACAAGCTCTGAGTGGAAAGCAGATCCTCTGAGTAGACCTGCTCAGCTCTATCATACCCAGGGTTTTCAGTTTCAGAGCAGATGGTAACAATTAGGTTACTCAACTCTGAGTCAAAGTCACTCGGAGTTAAACACGAGAGCGAGTAAATAAGAAGCCCTCATCAATGGAAAGCAGATAACACAAATCACCATGGCAACAGGAAGAAATAAGAAGCCTTGAAGTGCTTATTTCTTGCAGATCTTGCAGATGGATTATAAATATTGATGACAGCATATGAAGAATATCAGCACATATTTAAGAAGAAAAGTAATACTGGTACATCTGCAAAATAGTGAGAGTTATTAACGTAGCAGAGACCATGCAGAAGCGTGATTTGACAAAGAATTATTGTTGCATCCTCTATACTACACTTATTCAACGTCCAAAAGATAATAAAGCGTGTGTGTAATAAATATGTATCTAGGTGCAACCCAGCAGGCACAAAAAGGACGTGGCAGCAAAAAAATATGAAATATAAAAATCCAGTTAAATCAGGTAAGGTTCAGTTAGCAGCTACTGTTGTTTAACCTTTACCAACTGAAATAGACAGCATTCATTGGCTATATTCAACACATGCAATTAATGATGTGTAAGAAGTTAAAGATTGGCTCATGACTTAATATGAAAAAGAGTAGACATGCAACTGAAACTGATATTTTTCTGTCCCTAAAGCTCCAGCTGTACAAGGTGTACTTTCAACAAAACATAGAATCATGGAATCAGAAAGGAATACCGAAAAATGGAGCTGCAGAAAACACGAATTCAAATTCAACTGCTGAAGCATCAGTTAAATGTGGATGAGGTGCCCGCAGAGGTGGATGCTTTTATTTGTGTTAAGAAAATATCAATAACTCTCGGATTTTCACTTGCACGCAATAAAGAACACTTAATTAAATGAAAGGAGAGTGTTCTTTAGTTTGAGAAAAAAAATCATTTATTGTCCCACAATGTGGAAATTCAGGTGTGTCAGCAACATAGCAAAAGGCAATAAAAGCATACCGGTTCATACATCGCCAAAACCATAGAAGAAGATGCCAGATTAAAGGCTATAAGAACCAATCAGGAAAAACAATCAGGCTGTAAAGTAAAGGAGAATAAAACCCAGGATAAATTATATTTATTGTTGAACATTCTGTGTGGCTATCACCAAGGCATACTCACATTAATTAAATTAGAGGTGCTGCAAAGTCAGGTGACATTGGTGATAGCATCAGTGTAAACACTTGTATAATACTTGTATAATATAAAACAAGAATCCTTCATGAGGACTAATATATCGAGGTACGTGACGTCGCCCGGTACGGCAGAGCCGAGGTCCCACCCTGGAGCCAGGCCTGGGGTCGGGACTCGCCGGAGAGCGCCTGGTGGCCGGGTTGCTCCTCGTGGGACCCTGCCGGGCCAAGCCCGAACGAGAGACGCGAGGCCATCCCCCAGTGGGCCCACCACCTGCAGTGGGTGGTGGACGAAGGTGGAGATTGTGGTGTTCCAGAGACGCAGAACAATTGAACGTGTAGTTAAGGGTCTTGAGGCCATCTTGTCTTGGTTTTTATCCTGTGTGGTGGATAATGTTGTGTAAGTACTGTATTACCAGGCAGCTCCACTGGGGGCGCCGGCCGGTGTAAGAAGGCACGGAAGTGAATAAAGATGGTGCTGTGTTCTTTCCAGTTATCTGCTTGAATAGTTTATTTTATTCGAACTTGTGTACCATACACAACAGAGACCTCAGCGGCCTGATCCCCGGATGCTTAGGCTGGCTCTAGGGACGTGGAATGTCACCTTGCTGGGGGGGAAGGAGCCTGAGCTTGTGCGGGAGGTCGAGAGATATCGACTAGAGATAGTCGGGCTCGCCTCCACTCACAGCGTGGGCTCTGGAACCCATCTCCTTGAGAGGGGCTGGAGCTCTTCTAATCTGGAGTGGCCCACGGGGAGAGGCGGCGGGCTGGGGTGGGTTTGTTTGTTGCCCCCCAGCTCAGCAGTCTCGTGTTGGGGTTTACCCCAGTGGATGAGAGGGTCGCATCCCTGCGCCTTCAGGTTGGGGATAGGTCTCTGACTGTCGTTTCAGCCTACGGGCCGAGCGGTAGTGCGGAGAACCCGGCCTTCTTGGTGTCCCTGTCGGGGGTGCTGGATAGTGCCCCTCCCGGGGACTCCATTACTATGCTGGGGGACTTCAACGCCCACGTGGGAAACGATAGTGACACCTGGAGAAGCGTGATCGGGAGGAATGGCCTCCCCGATCTAAATCTGAGTGGTGTTTCGTTATTGGACTTCTGTGCTAGTCATGGATTGTCCATAATGAACACCATGTTCAAACATAAGGGTATCCATCAGTGCACTTGGCACCAGGACACCCTAGGCAGGAGGTCAATGATCGACTATGTTGTCGTATCATCAGACCTTCGGCCCCATGTTTTGGACACTCGGGTGAAGAGAGGGGCTGAGCTGTCCACTGATCACCACCTGGTGGTGAGTTCTATCCGCTGGAGGAGGAGAAAGCCAGACAGACTTGGCACGCCCAAGCGCATAGTGAGGGTCTGTTGGGAACGCCTGGCGGAGCCCTCGGCCAGGGATGTATTCAACTCCCACCTCCGGGAGAGCTTTGACCAGATTCCGGGGGATGTTGGAGATATAGAGTCCGACTGGACCATGTTCTCCGCATCTATTGTCGATGCTGCTGCCCATAGCTGCGGCCATGAGGTCTGCGCTGCCTGTTGCGGCGGCAATCCCAGAACCCAGTGGTGGACACCGCCAGTAAGGGATGCTGTCAAGCTGAAGAAGGAGTCCTATCGGCTGTGGTTGGCTTGTGGGACTCCTGAGGCGGCTGACGGGTACTGTGAGGCCAAGCGTGCTGTGGCCCGGGCTGTGGCAGAGGCAAAAACTCGGGCCAGGGAGGAGTTCGGTGAGGCCATGGAGAAGGACTACCAGTTGGCCTCGAAGCGATTCTGGCAAACCATCCGGCACCTCAGGAGGGGGAAGCAGTGCTTCGCCAACACTGTTTATAGTGGGGGTGGGAGGCTGCTGACCTCGACTGGGGACATTATTGGGCGGTGGAAGGAGGTACTTCGAGGATCTCCTCAATCCTGCCATCACACATTCCCTGGTGGAAACAGAGGCTGGGGACTCGGGTTGGACTCTTTCATCACCCAGGCTGAAGTCACCGAGGTGGTTAAAAAGCTCCGCAGTGGCAAGGCTTCGGGGGTGGATGAGATCCACCCTGAGTACCTCAAATCTCTGGATGTTGTGGGGCTGTCATGGTTGACACGCCTCTTCAACATTGCATGGCGGTCGGGGACAGTGCCTCTGGACTGGCAGATTGGGGTGGTGGTCCCCCTTCATAAGAAGGGTGACCGGAGGGTGTGTTCCAACTACAGGGGGATCACACTCCTCAGCCTCCCTGGTAAGGCCTACGCCAGGGTATTAGAGAGGAGAATCCGGCCGATAGTCGAACCTCAGCTTCAGGAGGAGCAGTGTGGTTTTCGTCCCGGCCATGGAACACTGGACCAGCTCTATACCCTCTACAGGGTACTCGAGGGTTCATGGGAGTTTGCCCAACCAGTTCACATGTGTTTTGTGGACCTGGAGAAAGCATTCGACTGTGTCCCTCGTGGTGCCTTGTGGGGGGTGCTCCAGGAGTATGGAATCGGGGGCCCTTTATTAGGGGCCATCCGGTCCCTGTACGAGCGGAGCAGGAGTTTGGTCTGCATTGCCGGCACTAAGTCGGACCTGTTCCCAGTGCATGTTTGACTCCGGCAGGGCTGCCCTTTGTCACCGGTCCTGTTCATAACTTTTATGGACAGGATTTCTAGACTCAGCCAAGGGCCGGAGGGGGTCTGATTTGGGGACCAGTGGATTTCGTCTCTTCTTTTTGCAGATGACGCGGTCCTGCTGTCCCCCTCTAGCCATGACCTACAGCATGCGCTGGGGCAGTTCGCAGCCGAGTGTGAAGCAGCTGGGATGAAGACCAGCTCCTCCAAGTCAGAGGCCATGGTACTCAACCGGAAAAGGGAGGCTTGTCATCTTCAGGTTGGAGGGGAGTTCCTGCCTCAAGTGGAGGAGTTCAAGTATCTCGGGGTCTTGTTCACGAGTGAGGGAAGAATGGAGCGGGAGATCGACAGACGGATCGGTGCGGCTGCCGCAGTAATGGGGGCGCTGTGCCGGTCCGTTGTGGTGAAGAGAGAGCTGAACCGAAAAAAAAAGCTCTCAATTTACCGGTCGGTCTACGTTCCTACCCTCACCTATGGCCATGAACTTTGGGTCATGACCGAAAGAACGAGATCCCGGATACAAGCGGCTGAAATGAGCTTCCTCCGTAGGGTGGCCGGGCACTCCCTCAGAGATATGGTGAGGAGCTTGGCCATCCGGGAGGGTCTTGGAGTAGAGCCGCTGCTCCTCCACATCAAGAGGAGCCAGTTGAGGTGGCTCGGGCATCTATACCGGATGCCTCCTGGACGCCTTCCTCGGGAGGTGTTCCAGGCACGTCCCACCGGGAGGAGGCCCAGGGGACGGTCCAGGACACGCTGGAGGGACTATGTCTCTCGGCTGGTCTGGGAACGCCTTGGGCTCCCCCCGGAGGAGCTGGAGGAGGTGTCTGGGGAGAGGGACGTCTGGGTGTCTCTGCTGAGTCTGCTGAGTCTGCTACCCCTGCGACCCGGTCCCGGATAAGCAGAAGACGAAGATATAAAACATAAAACAAATAAAAGATCATCTCCTTTATTTAGTGAAAGAGCAGTGAATGTAACTGTCATGTATGCAGCCAATTAAACCTGGAAACCCAGAAATTTGTGAATAGATAATGCTTGATTATCAAAACGTGATACTGAGTACATTATTGCTTTCACTGATACCAGCAATTCTGTGAAATTATTTTATTACTTGCCCACAGTTTTTAAGATTTCAAATAAAGGTTTACTGTCAGACAAGGGTGGGGGGCAGGTGAATCTTGTTTAAAATACAATTTAACTAAACCTAAGCTATTTGTGCCTGATGAGAATAAAACAGAATTACACTATAATTTCTGTCAGGGATCCAACACCAGTGTTCTGCATAACAGGCAGGGACATGAACCTCTCCGCCAAAGAGGACAATCTGACTTCACCAGATGTTTGCGATCTACATCATGGGCAGTTTAGGTGCAATAGTAACATTCCTGACAGCAAGAGATACAGTTGCCTTTGAACGATTTTCTGCGCCACCTGTTATACAAAAAGCTGCTGTTGGCATAAAAACGAAGTATTGTTGTCATGTCATTATGACATTATGACAGAACTTACGCTGAGTTTTCACCAGCCCAATTTTCTGAAACGGGGCCCAGATGGATGTTATTGGAAACAAGGAGATGATTGACAATACTGGCTTAAACTTCAATCAATCATTAATTATATTATGACTGGGTCCAGAGACCACAACAAGAAGGGAGAAACCCCATTTGTTCTGCAATATAAATGTATTAAACACAAACCAAGGTTAAAATCTAAATTTTCAACATGAAAGTGAAAGTCAGTGAAATCAGTGGTGTATAGTGTGCATGAGTGGAGGATGTGTAAGTGTTGTAATGTGCAAGTAAAATAATCTTCAAAGCAAAAGGTGGCAGCATACCTGTGGAGGAGAGCAGAGACAAGTTAGTCACCAATCAAAGTTGAAAAACGGCCTTACCAGATCCTCGTTTTTCCCATATCAGTAATCAGTGTTGTGTATGAAAGGTAAATATCCAACCTAACCACAAGGGTCCCATGGGGGTCGTAACAATCAACATTATGGTTGAAATCATGTTTAGAAGTGCCACCTCTTCTTCCCAAGTGGATATTGGCTGCGGGTGTTATAGGAATGGGCAAAGATAGTGATAGAATCAGTTGTTGATTACTGAACTGGAAGAAAAAAACCAAAGGAGTTTTGACAGAATGTTCAATCACCTATTTCTACTACTGAGGTTTGCCTGAACTCTCAGCCCAGTCCCTTAACATCTCTCCATGGTTTTCGATTAGTGATGCACAGATTTCCTTTGAAGTTAGTCCTGTTTTCTCTGCACGACTCTCTTTACCTCAGGTCTCTGTATCATAGTCTTCAAGCCCTTTCTGTCTTTATTCATAATACTTATTCAAGACCGGTGTGTCTTAAACTAGGCTCTGGTCCATAGGAATGGTCTTTTGAAGAGCAAAGGAAGAAACATTGAGATATGTTGCATGCTTAAAGTAGATAAATATAAATGTTGTGTTGTGATGCTTGTGATGCTTGAGTTTAAGGTTTAGCTATTTGAGGAAAGCTTTCTGTTTTAGCGTGTGAACAATCATTAAAAGAAAAAAAGCGGAATGAAAGAGAAATACTTTGCCAGATCCCTGAGCACATCAAGTCCCGCTGGTTTTACAACATGCAACTGGAACACAGTTAAGGTGGGAATGACGTCATTCCCAGATCAGAATCATGACTTGTCTGTTAATGGAATGCATCATTTGTGCTGTGACTGATCCATTAAGTGTGTTTTGCACGTCATTAAAGATCCTTTTTTATTGCATAAAAACAGACATGCATCAGAATGTTTATATTTTACATGAAGTTAAGTAATAAAAGATCTGCTGTTCTTGTGTATTAATCCGTTTGGTGTTAAAATCTGATATTCAGCTTCTAGTCTTGTTTTTCCTCAGTTTCTTTGAGGTGATTTGAGCTTTGTGATGTCGTGCTTTATCCTGCAGTGTTAGTCATCAGAAGATGTGCACACTGTTGTCATAAAGAAACAGACAGGGTCAGTAGCTATACTCAGGTAGGCGTTGGCATGCAGGTGATGGTCAATTTGTAAATTTAGTGAAGCAACAATATATCCCGGCTACCATTTTTAACCACTGATGCAATCAAAGATGAATCCATGCTTTCGTATTCTTTACATCTAACATCTAAATGTTAGATGTAAATGGGATCAAAAGTCATCAGATCCCATAACATTTTTCCAACCTCTATTTTTCCAATATTGGAGAGCCTGTGTGAATTGTAGCCTCAATTTCCTTTATTTCCATTTTCATAGCTGACAGGAGGGGCACCAGTTGTGCTCTACAGCTGCAGTCGCCAATATGCTTCAAGGTTCAAATTATTATGTGTGCAGAAATTGTTTTCAGGATGTTGTCTTTGTTTTAATGAGTAGTTATCTTAGTTATCTGTCTTTCCTTCATTTCGAGCGGGTCCTCCCATTCTGTCTGTTGTCCTGCTTTTAGTTATTCAGAAACACTCAGCAGAGCCCATCAGTCACAGTCGCTGTGGGAGCGCTGCCACTGAACACTTTCTAATCTCTTAGTCTTCATAAAAAGGTTAGAGGGCCATGAATGCATCACTGAAATGCACCAATTCCCACCTATTTTTATCTGCTGTTGGAGGCTCATTTTAGAAATGATGCAAGCGAACGAGACAGCTGCAGCTTCAGCCTGAAGACTTAATTACATCAAACATCAAGTAAAACAATAATACTGTGATCGATTATTTCAGAACAGATTAACACTCATTAACAGTGCGAATATTGACTGGAGAGTTTGAGCTAAAAGCTGCCAGAAGAGCTCTTTGGTGAGGTTGTAAAACACATTACCTACAATCAGCCTTGTCTTCCCTCTCCTGTTTGTGCAGCTGAAACAGTGTTTCTCAGTGATGCATGTCAATCTGCAGAGGTCTGTTTTGCAGAAACTGACAGCTTCAGTCGGTGTGGCTGATCGCAGCTCTGCCAGGCTACATGCCAGGCCCAGTGGCTGCAGATTAAAGCTGGAGGCGGTTCGTTCTGTTTACAGCTCAGATTAGCACCAATCTGTTCCACCATCCCACAGCTGTCACCCCACAAACTCCAGAGCAGACGGAAAAATGAGACTGGGACCCAGAAACTGGCTGTAACACAACATCCAGTCTGTCTGAGGGAGATTTAAGCTCAGCATAATCAGACTGAATGTTTCTCATTGTTCAAAGGACTGGCCTTTTTACACTCATTGTTCATTTGGTAATCTATTGTTTCATATACATGAGGATTTCTGGAACCAACTCTGACTGAGGTTCTGAGACTTTCTAAATGAAATGTGCTGGAGAACTTGAGCAGGAGTATAAGGCGGTTAAATCACCTAAAAGACATGTCTGCTACGATTACCCTGCTTTTTTCCAATGTTTTGTAACCTCTTTGTCTGTTATAAAATGCAGTGACAAAGCCACTGACTGCTAGTCTGTGGAAGAAACTTCCCTCTATAATGACGGTCAACCGGGCATTGTTTACACTACAAACAAACAAACAAACTGGTACCTTCTGGTATAAGCTTTGCCTTACAACCAGTCGCCTTTACAAACAATACAATCATTTAATAAATGAAGTTGTTTGTACTATTTACTGAACATCTAGTAAATTTCTTTTTGTGTGAAGTTAATCATGATGCTGCTAAATTTAGACTTCAGTCTATTTAACCATTTAAAATGTCAGAGTATACAGAATAATTCTACAAATACTGGAGGTTTCTTTGCCTCCACCGTCACTCCCGGTCTTATTGTGCAGGAGGAAACACCATGAATATATTCATCAGTTTAGCAGCAGCATAATCAAGGGGTTTCCTGTACTGAATGAAGCATTGCCAACCAAGGAGTAGCACAGTGTGCAAATCTCAGTAACCACAGTAAAATGAATCATGTACACAAAATTCAAAAGCTGCATGTTTTTCAATTATCACTTTGAGCTGATCACACTGAGGCTGTGAAGTCTAAGGTTGGTTTATTTGAGTCAAGCTGCAACTTTTCAATTCAATTTTCAATTCAATTCAATTCAATTCAATTCAATTCAATTCAATTCAATTCAATTCAATTCAGTTTATTTATATAGCACCAATTCACAACACACTTCACAAAACTCAGGTACATACATTCCAATTAGTCCTAACCATTGAACAGTGCAGTCAGATTCAGTTATTTATTCAAATTGGATAAAAAGTTTTTCTATCTAAGGAAACGCTCAACAGATTGCATTGAGTCAGACGATTTGGTAGCAGTCACTCGCTCCCGGATGAGCATGTAGAAGACAGTGGACAGTCCACTGGCGTGATTTGGGCAGGACACAACATAACCTCCATACTGAGGGCATGGCGATAGCAGCACAGCGTTAGAGGAAAGCTCCCTTTTAACATGGACGAGAACCTCCGCGAGACCAGGCTCATTGTGAGGCAGCAGCCTAAAGCCTAATAGTCGATGCATAACTACAAGAGATAGCTCAGATAACTTAAGGCCACTCTAACTAGGTAAGTCTTTAATACAAAAAGGAAAGTTTTAAGCCTAGCCTTAAAGTAGACAGTTTTTCCATCTAGAGCGACTTATGCCATTTGTATTAGGCTGAAATATCCACCACATTGGGATAGCCTCCTCTTTCAGATTTGATTAAACTATTGTCAAAGAGAGGAGGTGCCTACCAGGTGAGAGAAATGGAGGGTGTGTTTTGCACTCAACCATAACTGAGCCGGTTTTCGGCTAAACACTGATTCCCCCTTACTCAATCCAACAGGGGAAGAATAAGAGATAATACGGAGTGTAAATAAGGAAGATAGCTCAGAGTAGACCTAATCCAGACTCTAACGTATACTTTATCAACGTAGCTGAGAGTTTTTAAGCCTTATCCTTAAAAGTAGACAGGGTGTCTGCCTCTTGGACTAAAGCTGGAGCTGATTCCCAGGGATGGGAGCCTGTAACTAAAGGATCTGGCCTCCCATATCTACGTCTAAGAGACTCTAGGAACCACAGTAAAAACCTACAGTCTGAGACGAAAGTTGCTCTGTTATGAACGTATGGAACAATCAGATCGTCTGATGTGGTATGGAGCTAGCTCATTAAGGGCTTTAATACCATGTGTAGAGAAATTTTTAATTCTTATTCTGATTAACATGGAGCCAATGAGAGTGAAGCTAATTAGTGGAAATATGATCTCTCTTTTTATTTTCTCAAACGTGCTGCTGCAGCATTTTAAGGCTTTTAACTGCATTTTTTGTTGACATAAACCCTAATAGTAAAGATTCTCAATATCGCAGCCTTGAAGTAAGCAAACTGGCGAAGGACTAGTTTTTAAGCGTCCTTCTTGGACAGGAATATTTCTAATTTTGTCAATGTGCCTGAAGATGAATATAAGGAATCCCTAGAAACCTGTTTAATATTAGATTTAAAATGACATGGTCCTGGTCAAAAATACCACCAAGGTTTTTTACTTATTATTAACCAGAGAATAGTCGAATTAATGCCATCCAGGGTAAGTGTATTGACTAAGCAATCGAGCGACAACTTCCTGTCTTGTCTGAATTTAGAAGCAGAAAATTTAAGGTCATCCAAGTTTTTATGGATGTCTTCAAGACATGCTTGTAAGTCCGTTACTCTAGACTGTGGTTGTGGTGCTCTCATGATTATAATGGATGAGTAAAGGCGTGATTCATCGGCGTAACATGGCAAATTTATTCTATGGCTGGCCTAGATAATTTTACCTATTGGAAGCATATTATATAGTAAAAAGAGAGTATGGCCCCAAGTACGACGCCCTGTGGGTACTCCACAATATACCCTGTATTTACAGATGGTTTAATCGATTATTATTTGCATTAACAAACTGAATCTGTCAGACAAACAAGATTTAACCAACCTAGTGCTGTTGCCCCTTATCCCTTGCAGCATATTCATCCTTTCTAAGAGAATGATTGTGATCGACTGTAGTCAAATAGCAGCACTGAGATCAACAAGACAATAGCAAGACCCAAGTGCCATTATTTGAGGCTAGAAGATATCATTAGATGACTTTCAGCAGAGCTGTTTCAGTGCTTTGATAAAATCCGGAAGCCTGACTGAAACTCCCTGTCAAACAGGTCATTGCTGTGTAAATGCGTCACACATACGGTTGAGTTAGGCCATCTATTTTCTCAAGAATTTTAGCTCAAAATGGAATGAGTGGCATGATAGGTCTCTAATTTTTCAGTCATTTCTATCCAGTTGTGAGCGGGGGAAAAGTTTCTTAAGTAAAGTTTAATTACGGCTACCTTAAAGCTTGCGGTACATATCCATTTATAAAAGATAGATTAATCCATATCTAAATGGGTCTGGTAAGATCAGAGGGGGGAACCTTCCTTAATACATTTGTTGGGGATGTGGGTCTAACAGACAAGTTGAAGTTGAGATGAAGCTAAAATATTCTGATAACCAGGAAGCTCCACAGGAGCAAAGCAGTCCAAGCACAGATCAGGTTCTACAGTTTACTTCCAATGTTAGTCTCACTTGCTGAGGATAAAGTAATCATCTCGGGAAGTAAGTATCAAGATTTTCTTGGTGTAATAAAATCACTTTTCTTTAAGAAAGCATCCCATAGAACTCAGTACTTGCTTAAGAGCTATGGAATGGATGGCTCACAGCCTATGACGCTGATGTAATGTTAGCAACTGTAACTAAAGAGAACCGAGGACTATTTCGTGGTTCTCTTCTATTATGATGAGAAATGAAGACTGTTCTAGGCTTGGCGAAGTGTCTTGTTATACGCTAAGGACGTATTTTTCTGAGAGTTAAATAGAATCCGTCTAGGTGGTGTAGAGCGCCATTTTCTCTCCATTGGTGTCTAACATAGTGTGCTTTAAAGTACGCGATCTCTGAACAAAAAAACGGAATTAAACCAGGGACTAGCCTCCATGATATTAGCTTCTTTTTTCAGGGGCTTCATTGTCCAATGTTAGCCACTCATGTGAAGTAACACTTTCACCAAGATAATCAATTTTGTTGAGGGAAGGAAAACAAAATTATGTGACCTCCACTGTGTTTTTTCTGTGATATAATGAGAAATTAAAAAGTGGAACAGATTCTTTAAAAGGTTAGTAATACAGCATTGTCTGATAATGATCTCTATAATAAAACATTTTCTTTTCAGGTGTGGATTACTCTGTTAAAGTAAAGCTCAAAGTGGTTATGTAAAAGAATGTTCGACAGCACAGCGGTTGTTATAAGATATATGTTATGTTGCTTACACTGAATGGCCATATTCAGTCAAACAAGTTCCAGAGTAGTAATGAAGACAAGGGGTGTAGGTTTGTTTAATAGTTTTGGAGGCAAGGCCAATTGAGTCTAAGATACCATTAAAGTCGATTTAATCTAGTCACTCTCATGGTCCGACATGGCATGTTTCAAATCCCCCCACTATAAGGTAACTTTATCTGTATTTAACCTAAATCAATAAAATGTCGAAAACTGATCTAAAATGGAAGATGTAAGGCCTGTTGTGACGGTACAAAAGCAGAACAAACAGAAGTGGTGTTTTAATGCTTTGGCAATTTGGAATGAGGAAAACTAAGGATTAAATATTCAGAAGAGTTTGTAGCTATTGAGTTGGTCGGGACTAGTCAATAAATCGGAAACCTGAAAGATGTTTGCTACTCCTCCTCCGTTACCCGATATATTTGCGAGTGAATGTGTGAAAATTTAATAAATTATTAGTGGAGTTGACTCATTATATAACCTAATCCTCTTGCTGCAGCCAAGGTTTCTGTGGAAGCAAATAAATCAATCTGATTGTCACAATCGGTCGGATCTAACTAACAAAAAGAGTCTTTGTAGCAGACGGTCTTTGTTTCAGTAACCACAGTTTGAATTGTTTTATTTTTTCCTTATCCCTGAATTGTGTTTATTTTTTTATTTGTGCTATGGGTTCCTGATTTTCTCGGTTTTAGAGTATTTTTTAATCTAATCAATTTTTGGCCCGAAATGGCGGACGGACTGTCATTAATAGGGTAAATGGGGGGGGTAATACAAGTCACGAAGCATAGCAGAGGCGGATTGTTAACTACGACCCTGCTTCCCATGGTCGACGCCTAGGGATTTATGGAGACTCAATAAATTTGGTCAGATTCCTAGAAAGAAGAGCTGCTCCATCCAAAGTGGGATGGATACCGTCTCTCATCCGGAGAGACCAGACCAGGTCTCTCCGGATCAGACCAGGTTTTCCCCAAAAGGTTTGCCAATTATCAATGTAACCCACATTGTTTTCTGGACACCACCCAACTTTTGTAGAATATCATAAACCCTGTCAGCCAAGTCTACCACTTTCTTTTCCTTCCTGCTCATTGCTTAACACGATGCCACAGATTTAATTTAAACAGCTTGAAAGATGTGTTTTAAATTTAAACTAATTTCTTGAAAATCTCACCCGGTCTCCCAGAAAGTTGCCTATGAATAATTTGGAGATGGGCGATATTTTTCTCAAGGTAGGAGCCCCCAGTGAGAAGCCCAACACATAGATGGTTCTGTCCATCCATCCATGTTCAAAATTGACTCAGGCCTCTTGGTGGTCACATGTGTTTGGATCCCATCAATTAGAACATTTTTCATGTACCATGGTTTGATTACATTGAGATCTTTTGTCCTCTGCAGGTCCTGCAATCCCTGTTGGTGTGGACGTTCAGGTGGAGAGCTTAGACAGCATCTCGGAGGTTGACATGGTAAGAAACTTTTAACCCTCTAAAGGGTTGCTTACCGGATTATACAGATTATCAGGAATGTTTGTACATGTTAGATGGATTTGTAAACAGGATGATAGTGTTTGAATGACAGACTGAAGGAAGAAGAAGTTAGAATTCAAGGACTGGACCGTTGGGGACATAAATTCCTAATCTCCACCATGGTCCCTCATGTTGGCTCTGTAATCCCACTCTGTGATCCCAACAGGACTTCACCATGACACTGTACCTTAGACACTACTGGAAGGACGAGCGTCTGTCGTTCTCCAGCAGCACCAACAAAAGCATGACCTTTGATGGCCGCCTGGTGAAGAAGATCTGGGTCCCTGACGTCTTCTTTGTCCACTCCAAGAGGTCCTTCATCCACGATACAACAACGGACAACATTATGCTTCGTGTCTTTCCTGACGGACATGTCCTCTATAGTCTAAGGTCAGTAAAGTCTTAATTTGGAGAACAGAAAGTGGTTCTGTTGAGGAGGAGGTCTGCTTGAGATTTGCAGATGTTCAGCTTTTATCAGAACTAGTTTTAAGTTTAGTTAACACAGACTAAAGCTAAATAATTTCATACGTTGACATCTACAGAGGACTGTGTCACTGCATTACTGCATTTTTACTTACAGTTATTTCTCTCATGTGCTCTATATTTTTTTATTCTAAAACGGTTGTTTTAACTATACAACTACTCTTATCCATTTACATTCTGCCTTTGTTGTCGGAAGCAATAAAGGTTTGAAGTTCTTACTAAAAGAAACCTCACTGAGAGCGTTGTTAACTAGGAACGTTTCTCTTGAAGATTTATACGTTTTATCAGCTGAGAAAACTGTGCTGTTAGTTTGTGTAACAGCCTGACAGTTTACACATTTTAATTGTTTCCGGACTGAGCTATTTTAAATTCAAGTTCTTCGGTAGTTCATCAATATAAAACATTTCATTTCTGCACAACACAGTTCTTTTTCCTTCTTCTTTTTAATTACTTCAAAATCACACAACGCGATTTTCTGGATTTTTATTTTAGATTGTGTTACTCACAGTTGAAGAGTACCTGTGATAAAAATTAAAGACTTGTACATGCTTTGCAAGTGGGAAAACCTGCAAAATTAGCAGGGCATCAAATACTTGTTCTCCCCACTGTAAATAGAATAATCCCTTTTTCTGCATATAAATCTTCCTGCTATGTATATTTGTTTTGCTATTGTAGTTTGGCAAAGCTGTGTTCAGGACTTTGTGTTCTGAGTGTTTAAAATGATTTCTGGTACCGAAACTTTACAACTGCTGACCCATAGAATACCAGTGAAAGAAAACCAGACCCAGACTACTGGTAATTTAGTTAAACAGGGATATAAATACAGCATCAACAGCGAATATATTGTTTTTATCTAGTTGTAGGCAAGAGTTTTTTATTGTTTCTAACATTTACAACATACAACATACAAACTGAACTGAAACATCTGCTTATTTGATTTCAGAAAAGCATTTGTAGTCTCTTCAGTGATTGATTCACACCCCTTCAGGGCATCACAACCCCAGCTTTGGGAACCATGTTTTTAAATGTTTAATACAAATACAATGTGATGTGATAAAGAAAGTTAAATATTTTCAGTTCAGAATATTTATTTACAAGTCAGATTTCCTTAGCTATTGACTAGCTCTGTGTAGACCCCCGGTACGCCTTCATGACCCATATGACCCATCAGAATGAGGCTGGATTGCAGCAAATTAAGAAAACCATCTCCAATTTAAGGACAATCATGACGTTGCTATGCTTTTAGTGCTCACTGAACAGGTTTTTCCAGCTGTTTTCCTAATTTCTGAGACACTCATGTGCACCCTCACTACATCCCACAGAAATTGTGCTAGATAGGCCGCTGGTTGCATTACCACCATGGTTGCATTACCACCATTACCACCATGGAAACTACCATGCTGCCGAAATGAAAATTAATCTCCAAACCTTTACTGCAGAAATTTATTTGTATTCCATAACCTTCCCACCACTGATCGTATCCATCAGGCCAGCTGACAGCCTTGCCTGGGCTTGGGAAAAGATTATCTTAGATGGGCCTTCACCCATGACATTCTGTAACTAGTAGAAAATTATCTAATATTTACCATTTCAAAACGGATACTGCATTTTAACTCTTCTTCCATCTTCTCTGTTACTTTCTTCTTCCCCTTTCCCCCCTCATATCTGCTCCATACTTATGATTTATTAGTTTTCCTCCTTTGAACAGATGATATTCCTACCATACAAGTCTAACATTGACACAAATCCCCAGAATTAATAAGTTATATATACATTGTTTTATGTAATAAATAGTTAAATATTCTTATTTATTTATTAAATATTCTTTTCAATTTAATTTGAAGTTCTTAGTGTATTACTCAATGGAATAATTAAGTTTGAGAATCAAACATATGGCAAAATTATTTTTTGCTTCCTGTGCTAAAGTACATCACGAAATCATTTAAACTGCTGCAATGCCTCACTTAAGAAGAACCCTAACATCTGATTGGTTACCCTGCACAGCAACTATCTGCAGACCAATCACTGTTTCTATAGTAATGTTAGCCCTGCTAATTGATTTCATTTGTTAGGTGGAGAGATAAAGTAATATCTTTATTTATTTAAGATAAAGATAGATACATTGCCCCTCCTTGAACCGCCACCTTAACGTGGTGGAGGGGTTTGAGTGTTCAAATGATCCTAGAGGCTATGTTGTCTGGGGCTTAAATGCCCCTGGTAGGGTCTCCCATGGCAAACAGGCTCTAGGTGATGGGTCAGACAAAGAGCGGTTCAAGAATCCTTCATGAGGACAAATATATCGAGGCATGTGACATCGCCGGGTACGGCGGAGCCGGGGTCCCACCCTGGAGCCAGGCCTGGGGTCGGGACTCGTCGGAGAGCGCCTGGTGGCCGGGTTGCTCCTCGCGGGACCCGGCCGGGCCAAGCCCGAACGAGAGACGCGAGGCCATCCTCCAGTGGGCCCACCACCTGCAGGGGGAACCGTGAGGGACTGGTGCAAAGAGGATTGGGTGGCGGAAGAAGGTGGAGACCTCAGCGGCCCGATCCCCGGATGCTTAGGCTGGCTCTAGGGATGTGGAATGTTACCTCACTGTGGGGGAAGGAGCCTGAGCTTGTGCGGGAGGTCGAGAGATATCGACTAGAAATAGTCGGGCTCGCCTCCACGCACAGTGTGGGCTCTGGAACCCATCTCCTTGAGAGGGGCTGGACTCTCTTCTACTCTGGAGTGGCCCACGGGGAGAGGCGGCGGGCTGGGGTGGGTTTGCTTGTTGCCCCCCAGCTCAGCCGTCTCGTGTTGGAGTTTACCCCGGTGGATGAGAGGGTCGCATCCCTGCGCCTTCGGGTCGGGGATAGGTCTCTGACTGTCGTTTCGACCTACGGGCCGAGCGGTAGTGCGGAGTACCCGGCCTTCTTGGTGTCCCTGTTGGGGGTGCTGGATAGTGCCCCTCCCGGGCCCTCCATTATTCTGCTGGGGGACTTCAACGCCCACTGGGAAACGACAGTGACACCTGGAGAAGCTTGATTGGGAGGAATGGCCTCCCCGATCTGAATCCGAGTGGTCTTTTGTTATTGGACTTCTGTGCTAGTCACGGATTATCCATAATGAACACCATGTTCAAGCATAAGGGTGTCCATCAGTGCCCTTGGCACCAGGACACCCTAGGCAGGAGGTCAATGATCGACTTTGTTGTCATATCATCAGACCTTCGGCCCCATGTTTTGGACACTCGGGTGAAGAGAGGGGCTGAGCTGTCCACTGATCACCACCTGGTGGTGAGTTATATCCGCTGGAGGAGGAGAAAGCCAGACAGACTTGGCAGGCCCAAGCGCATAGTGAGGGTCTGCTGGGAACGCCTGGCGGAGCCCTCGGCCAGGGATATATTCAACTCTCACCTCCGGGAGAGCTTTGACCAGATTCCGGGGGATGTTGGAGATATAGAGTCCGACTGGACCATGTTCTCCGCATCTATTGTCGATGCTGCTGCCCATAGCTGCAGCCATAAGGTCTGCGCTGCCTGTTGCGGCAGCAATCCCAGAACCCAGTGGTGGACACCGCCAGTAAGGGATGCTGTCAAGCTGAAGAAGGAGTCCTATCGGCTGTGGTTGGCTTGTGGGACTCCTGAGGCTGCTGACGGGTACCGTGAGGCCAAGCGTGCTGCGGCCCGGGCTGTGGCAGAGGCAAAAACTCGGGCCTGGGAGGAGTTCGGTGAGGCCATGGAGAAGGACAACCGGTTGGCCTCGAAGCGATTCTGGCAAACCATCCGGCGCCTCAGGAGGGGGAAGCAGTGCTTCGCCAACACTGTTTATAGTGGGGGTAGGAGGCTGCTGACCTCGACTGAGAACATTATTGGGCGGTGGAAGGAGTACTTCGAGGATCTCCTCAATCCTGCCATCACGCATTCCCTGGTGGAAACAGAGGCTGGGGACTCGGGGTTGGACTCTTTCATCACCCAGGCTGAAGTCACCGAGGTAGTTAAAAAGCTCCGCGATGGCAATGCTTCGGGGGTGGATGAGATCCGCCCTGAGTACCTCAAATCTCTGGATGTTGTTCCTCGGCTTCAGGAGGAGCAGTGTGGTTTTCGTCCTGGCCGTGGAAACACTGGACCAGCTCTATACCCTCTACAGGGTACTCGAGGGTTCATGGGAGTTTGCCCAACCGGTTCACATGTGTTTTGTGGACCTGGAGAAAGCATTCGACTGTGTCCCTCGTGATGCCTTGTGGGGGGTGCTCCAGGAGTATGGAATCGGGGGCCCTTTATTAGGGGCCATCCGGTCCCTGTACGAGCGGAGCAGGAGTTTGGTCTGCATTGCCGACACTAAGTCGGACCTGTTCCTGGTGCATGTTGGACTCCGGCAGGGCTGCCCTTTGTCACCGGTCCTGTTCATAACTTTTATGGACAGGATTTCTAGATGCAGCCAAGGGCTGGGGGGGTCTGGTTTGGAGACCAGTGGATTTCGTCTCTTCTTTTTGCAGATGACGTGGTCCTGCTGGCCCCCTCTAGCCAAGACCTACAGCATGCGCTGGGGCGGTTCGCAGCCGAGTGTGAAGCGGCTGGGATGAAGATCAGCTCCTCCAAGTCAGAGGCCATGGTACTCGACCGGAAAAGGGTGGCTTGTCCTCTTCAGGTTGGAGGGGAGTTCCTGCCTCAAGTGGAGGAGTTCAAGTATCTCGGGGTCTTGTTCACGAGTGAGGGAAGAATGGAGCGGGAGATCGACAGACGGATCGGTGCGGCTGCTGCAGTAATGGGGGCGCTGTGCCGGTCCGTTGTGGTGAAGAGAGAGCTGAACCGAAAAGCGAAGCTCTCGATTTACCGGTCGGTCTACGTTTCTACCCTCACCTATGGCCATGAACTTTGGGTCATGACCGAAAGAACGAGATCCCGGATACAAGCGGCTGAAATGAGCTTCCTCCGTAGGGTGTCCGGGCACTCCCTTAGAGATAGGGTGAGGAGCTCGCCCATTCGGGAGGGTCTTGGAGTAGAGCCGCTGCTCCTCCACATCGAGAGGAGCCAGTTGAGGTGGCTCGGGCATCTATACCGGATGCCTCCTGGACGCCTTCCTCGGGAGGTGTTCCAGCCACGTCCCACCGGGAGGGGGCCCAGGGGACGCTGGAGGGACTATGTCTCTCGGCTGGCCTGGGAACGCCTTGGGCTCCCCCAGGAGGAGCTGGAGGAGGTGTCTGGGGAGAGGGACGTCTGGGTGTCTCTGCTGAGTCTGCTGCCCCCGCGACCCGGTTCCGGATAAGTGGAAGACGACAAGTACGAGTACGAGTACGAGTACGAGTACGAGTAGATACATTTTTAAAGTTTTTATTTATCTCCCCATGTATGAATATCAATTTTGGGACATTGCAATATATTGAATTGTGGCACCTTTTGCTTTCCATACAGGCTGGGTGACCCAAATGGTTCTTATTTTAAGCTTCTGCATGACTTGTTTATGTTTAAGCTCCAAATGTAATGGTCTGAACCTTCCTTTGTTGAGGTTCTTCAGCAGTATCTTCGTGACATTCAGAGCCGCTCACCTCCAGCCAAATATCCTTCCTGTGTGCAGATGCAGTGGTGAGAACATGCCTGGTGGTAACCTTGATCTGGACCAAGTTACAGAGCAGCCAATAACATTTACCAGCATCCAAGCATTCTCTATCAGACCTGTTCTGATTATAACTTCTACTAGCAGAGATACACAGCAGGTCTCTGACAGAAACTGCTGAGCCCTGTTAGAGCAGAGGACACAGAGATGGGAGGTCCAGCTTCTAGGCTTTACCTGCACCTTAAGGTGTGTTCCTCAGGTGACAGACCCGGTGTTGTTTCTGTATATCAAAGTGATATACAGAAACTGGGAACTTGTTGCAGAAGCAAACTGTAACATTTCTCAGGAATCGGAGCTGATGGAGTGCAGACGACTTCACTTTAATCTGAGAACGTGCTGTAACCAACATCTGTCTACTTAACTATGGCGGAAAACTTTAGATCTGAGAGCAGCAATGGATGTTTTTAGTGCAACTGGATCCACCTACATGGACCAGGGCTGCAGCTGGCGCTGAACATTAATATTCACAATGTAATGAATTTAATAATACGGCAGATGTCACAACAAAGCAGGTTGTTAGAAAGTATTATAAATTGGCTGTAACCCTGAAAAGTTTACCTGTTTATTCAGCAGCAACCAAAACTTCTATCTAATATTTCACCGACATGAAACATCTGCAGACGAGGAGGTGAGTCACGTTCAGACTCAGACGTATGAAGAGTTATAGCCTCCGATTCTCCCACAAGGCCATAACGAGCTGTGGATGTTAACATTATCAAGCTCCAGCAGTGCACAGTGCATGTCTAATAATTTATGTATAAATCCTAAGAACTGTGATTTTCTGGTGCATGAATGGCTTTTACACATAAAAAACAGTCTTCTGAGTGGAGGAGTTCATACTTGTTGTTCTGAGATCCTGTGAATATACACTCACCGGCCACTTTATCATAGACATACCTGTTGAATTGCTCGTTAACACAAATAGCAAATCAGCCAATCACATTGCAGCAACTCAGTACATTTAGACACTTACAGGTGGTGAAGATGACTTGCTAAACTTCAAAATGAGCCTCACAATGGGGAAGAACGAGAGTTCAGGAGACTTTGAACCTATAATTGTTTAAGGTGCATTTAGGAGTATTTCAGAAACAGCTGACCTGCATGTTACAACCAAGATTTCCAGAAGACCATATCTGAATTAAATCAAGTATTTATTTCTGGTGTAACATTCACATTGGTCTGGTCAGAATTTGTTAAGAACAGCATTTAAGTATTGATTTATCATTCATTAAATGTACCTGTGTCTTTAATGAATTTCAGGGTGTCACAAATCGGACCAGAAAATGAGCAAAATTCAAAGAATCATCACGAATCCTAAAATTTAGCATTTTGTATTATTTGTGCTCTGTGTGGAAAAGTGGCTTTAACAGGAGTTAAAATATGCTGACATCTTGAAGTTTTTGTCTGCAGTAATTAGGGTTTCGCTCTGGTCTTCGGCTCAGCTGGTCAGCTGAGCTGAAGGTGTACTTTAGCTTCATAGGCTTGTCTAAGTTTCAACATTCATCTATGCTTTTAGAACATCATGATGATTGAAAGAACAAGATCCCAGATGCAAGAAACTGAACAAGTTTCCTCTGATAAGTGGCAGAAATAAGCCTTAGAGATCTTGTATATAGTTAGATAGACTACAAGCATGTCTTTAAGACATAAAAACTTGGATGACTTTAAATTTTCTGCTTCTAAATTCAGACAAGACAGAAGTTGTCGTCTTTGGACCGGAGTCTTTGAAAAAGAAACTGCTTAGTCAATCACTTAACCTGGATGGCATTAAATTGACCTCCGGTAATAAAGTAAAAAACCTTGGTGTTATTTTTGACCAGGACATGTCATTTAAATCCCATATTAAACAGGTTTCTAGGATTTCCTTTTTTCATCTCCGGAACATTGCCAAAATTAGAAATATCCTGTCCAGAAGTGACGCTTAAAAACTAGTCCTTGCATTTGTTACTTCAAGGCTGGACTATTGTAATTCTTTACTATTAGGATGTCCACAAAATGCAGTTAAAAGCCTTAAAATGCTGCAGCAAGAGTTCTGATGAAAATTAAAAAGAGAGATCATATTTCCCCTACTTTAGCTTCCCTTCATTGGCTCCCTGTTAAATCCAGAATAGAATTTAAAATTCTCCTCCTCACATATAAAGCCCTTAATGATTTAGCTCCATCATACATCAAAGATCTGATTGTTCCATACGTTCCTAACAGAGCACTTTGTTCTCACACTGCAGGTTTACTGGTGGTTCCTAGAGTCTCTAGAAGTAGAATGGGAGGCAGATCCTTTAGTTATCAGGCTCCTCTCCTGTGGAACCAGCTCCCAGTTTTGGTCCGTGAGGCAGACACCCTGTCTACTTTTAAGGCTAGGCTTAAACCTTTCCTATTTGATAAAGCTTATAGGTAGAGTGGCTTAGATTATCCTGAGCTATCTTCCTTATTTTACCTTCGTCTTCTTCTCCCCTTGTTGGATGGAGTAAGGGGGAATCAGGTTTAGCCTAAACCGGCTCAGTTATGGCTGAGGTGCAAACACACCCTCCATTTCTGCTACCTGTATGACCCCCTCTCTTTTTCAATGGTTATGGTCAATCTGACAGAGAGAGGTATCCCAATCGTTGTGGTTTTTAGTATAACAATGGCCATCAGTGGGCTCTAGATGGACAAACTGTCTACTTTTAAGGCTAGGCTTAAAACTTTCCTTTTTGATAAAGCTTATAGTTAGAGTGGCTTAGGTTATCCTGAGCTATCTCTGTAGTTATGCTGCAATAGACTTAGGCTGTTGGAGGACAGATTGACCTCTCTCACCCTCTTCGCTACTTTCTCACACTACTCTTCAATTTTGTATTATTTGCTGTTATTTCAGCTTTTAACTTTGTTCTCTCTCTTTTCTCTTCCTAAAAGCTACACCTGGCCTGACTCTGTGTCTACCTGTAACACCTTTCTGGAGAGGGGAATCCTCCAAGCTTCTGCTGGCAACAACTTAATGCTCACCCTCTACCAATGATCCACATGGCCCTGTCTTTCAGTGTTTAACCCTTTCTCTCTCCTAGACATAGCTACTGACTGAGCTTTTACTGTAACTAACTCTATGTGCTCTCTTCAGATTCTAACCTTGAAAACTGGCTCAGAGTTTATCTGTTCTTTCTTTCTAGATGAAACGACTAAAGGAGCTACATCCATTAACATTTACTTTTCCTTCCCATAGAAAGTACTCCTGGATCAGTGCTTCTTTGTTCTCTTTGTGTCTCTGCTCTGTTCTCTCTAACCCCCAGTCGGTCGTGGCAGATGGCCGCTCACACTGAGCCTGGTTCTGCTGGAGGTTTCTTCCTGTTAAAATGGAGTTTTTCCTCTCCACTGTTGCCACATGCATGCTCAGTATGAGGGATTGCTGCAAAGTCATCGCCAGTGACTGTCCACTGTCTCTACATGCTCATCCGGGAGGAGTGAATGCTGCAAGTCACTGACTGGATGCAATCTGCTGGGTTTCCTTAGATAGAAAAACTTTTTATCCAATTTGAATAAATAACAGAATCTGACTGCATTGTTCAATGATTAAGATTAATTGGAATGTATGTACCTGACTTTTGTGAAGTGCCTTGAGACGACATGTGTTGTGAATTGGCGCTATATAAATAAACTGAATTGAATTGAATTGTATGAACTCACAACTTTCTGGACACAAACTAATCTCAGGTGGAGACGTCTTCTGTGGAGAGATTATTCAGCTGAATATCTGGACCTCAGTGTTTATCTCAGACCTCATCCTGCAGGACTTCCAGCAGAAGAACTGTTTGGAGACTCTGGAGTAGTTTTCATCTGTTGATGGTCCTGCATGGCTCTGCTCCACAGACTTTCTTTAACAACCTACTGAACGTATTAAACTTGCTGAAGTTTCTACTGACAATAACTCAGAAAGACAGCTGCTCCAGGTTCAGCAGGAGAAAAGAGCCAGTATTCAGCTTTACAGTTACCATCGTAACAGTTGCCATGGGAACAGATCCACAGGTTAATGACCTGTGAGGAGTGGAGATATTTGACTGATTCATGGGAAAACTGATTTGTGAATGGAAGCTCTGATGATGTTGATGGCTTCAAAAGAGCTCCCCAGCTTCAGTTTCAAATCCCTCAGCAGCTCGGGCCTCAGAAGCTCCACGTCTCCACCGTTTCAGATTCATTGAAATCTTCCAGTTTCCCTGCTGTGTATCGGGAAATCTGCCCCAGTTTCGCTCTGACCCTATCGGGTCCCGAAAGTCAACAGAAATCAGATGAGTTAAAAATCAATAAATGGCAACATGATGATCTGAGTGTGTTTACAGTCTGCAAAAGAAATCTGTTGAATATTTATTCCATCCTGTTAGGATTTAACTTCAGAGAAACGCACCGCAGGACTCCATCAGAGAGTCCGTTAACTGTTATTTTGTCTGAATGTTGCTGCTGAGAGTTTTATTAACTGAACTTGTTTCCTGCTGAGAGGGATCTGCTGCATAGTGAATGACTAGGAGGAAGCGCCCCCTATGGGACGATGGGAATATTGCAATAAATGGTTTTTAAAAGTATCTTAAATAAAGTAAAAACAAATATTCGTATCATTTCACATCAGTTCACATGGACTCAGTTCTTTCCAATAGTGTTCATAGCTGTTTTAAAGAAAAAATCCAATTTATTTGGATTTTAGGTGATAGACCATCACAAGGTTGCATAGAAATGTCAATTAGAAGGAGAATAATATAAGAAGTCCAGTGCACTCAAGTGATTTCTGATGCAATTAAATTAGGAAATACAGTCCACCTGTGAGTAATTCGATATCACTGTAAATGCATCTGTTCTCTGAAGGCCTCAGAGGTTTGCTAGAGAACATTATTGAACAGTCTCATTAGGAGTCAAAGTCCAGACCAAAACTCATTTGTGGCAACTCTTGCAAATTGACATTCACAGACACTATCCATCCAGTCAGTCAGTCATTTTCTACCACTTATTCCATAGTGGGTAATGGGGGAGCTGGTGCAAGAGGCGGGGTACACCCTGGACAGGTCGCCAGTCCATCGCAGGGCAACACACAAACAACCATGCACACACTCATTCATTCACTTAAGGGCAATTTTAGAGTGACCAATTAACCTAACAGGCATGTCTTTGGACTGTGGGAGGAAGCCAGAGTACCCGGTGAGAACCCACGCATGCATGGGGAGAACATGCAAACTCCATGCAGAATGACCCCCAGCCGGGAATCAAACCCAGGACCTTCTTGCTGCAAGGCAACAGTGCTACCAACTGCGACACCGTGCAGCCACTATCTATCCAAATTTTCAGAATTTTGCATAAAAGAATGGGCAAAAATCGTAATCTTTATGTGCAAACCTGGTAGAGACCAAAAGACCTGCAGCTGGAACTGCAGCCAAATAGTTGGGGACTGAATACCAGCACGGCCTTCAGCTCGGCCTTCAACACCATCATACCAGACATCCTCCACCAGAAGCTCACTCAGCTCAACGTCCCAGCCTCCACCTGTCAGTGGATCAACAGCTTCCTGACGGACCGACAGCAGCAGGTGAGACTGGGGAGCATCCTCTCCCGTACCAGATCAATAAGTACTGGTGCCCCCAGGGGTGTGTTCTATCCCCACTCCTCTTCTCCCTGTACACAAATGACTGCACCTCAGCGGACTCGTCCGTGAAACTTCTGAAGTTTGCAGATGACACCACTGTCATTGGACTGATCCAGGACGGTGATGAGTCTGCATACAGACTGGAGGTGGATCAGCTTGTACACTGGTGTAGTCAGAACTGCCTGGAGCTAAACCCACTCAAGACTGTGGAGATGGTGGTGGACTTTCGGAAAACACACCACCTCCATACACCCCCCTCACCATCCTCAAACACACCGTGTCGGCTGTGGATCACTTCAGGTTCTTAGGAACCACCATCTCTGAGGACCTGAGATGGTCTTCACACATAGACACTGTTCGAAAGAAGGCCCAGCAGAGACCTGTACTTCCTGAGGCAACTTAAGAAGTACAACCTTCCACAGGAGCTGCCCGGTCATCTTCTACACTGCCATCATTCCGTCTGTCCTGTCTTCATCCATCTCAGTGTGGTTTGGTTATCCCCCAAAACAGGCCGGTCCCCGAACGCAACGAATAATCAGGACTGCAGAGAGAATTTATCGGGCCCCGACCCCCCCCCCATCCAGGACTTATACAGGTCTAGGGTCAGGAAAAAGAGCTGCTAAAAACTCTCGCAAAACCCCCCACCCCTGCCCCAAAAAAACTGTTTTGAGGTCTGCCTTCAGGGCGCCGCTACAGAGGGCCCCTGTTTACAAAAAAAACCCGCCGCCCCAGAGACACGTTTCTTTCCCCAGGCTGTTTCTCTGTTAACATTCAATAAAATACAAAAAAAAAACAGCATACAGTTGTTTTCAAATGCACCTTTTTATTTTATATATGTGTATATTGTACATTGTAAATATGTATATTCTGTAGTGCAAAAACAAAACCAAAGAGCAAAGTGTACCGGAGTCAAATTCCTTGTTTGTATGTACAAACTTGGCAATAAAGCTGATTCTGATTCTGAAATAATCATAACAAAAATGTGCTGTGTTGATGTGACAAAATATAAAAAAAATCTACAAAAATATGAATGTTTTGTGTATGGTAGTGTAAATTCTGACATCTGAAGCTGAAAACAAAGTTTCTCAGTTACTTTGTCTCCTAAGTGAGTTTCTCCTGCTTTTTGTGTCTGAACAGAGTGACGGTGACGGCAGCCTGTAACATGGACTTCAGCCGATTTCCTCTCGACTCTCAGACCTGCTCGCTGGAGCTGGAGAGCTGTGAGTAAACTGGTTAAGCTTCTGTCACTCTGAAGATAAAAACATGTCTCAAGTTATTAAGAATGCAGTGATGATGCGAGGGTGCTGCTGCAGAGGAAAAATGTCCTTCATTTAATGATCAACAAGTTCTTTTCTGTCAAACCCAAAACAAGGTCTACTGAGACAGAAAACTGTGGAACCTCTGATTACAAGTTTGATTTGTTCCAACAGGTTATTTGTATTTCCAATATGCACATGGAAATGGTTCCCTCCATTAAAAACAACAGAAATTAATGGGATTTATTACAACTCCTCACCCACTCACCCTCAAATCATGCACAAGAATCAAAATGAGTCACTTTTAGCACAATAAAGGCATTGTTTTTGTATAATAACATTGCTGTAAGTGTGTTGGTGAAATGTTATTGAAACAATAAATAATAAAGACAATGAGATTTGAATTCTTTCACTATCTAACCACGGGAGCAGATCTAAACCCTTTTGCTCTGAAAACAAAGTGATACCCTCATCACACTGGTGATACATGCATGCACAAATCCCTGTGTGTGCACATTCTCACAAATGATTTATTGCTTTTACTCGGCTGGTGTGAATTATACCGCCTTCTAAATTTTTAGAACCTGCCTCTCAGCACATCTCTAATTAAGACTTCAGGGATTCATCTTGGCTTTCCTCCATATTAGGGGATTTTGCTCTGGGCCCATCACCCAACACAACGGTCACAAATTTCAACAGCACTGGCATCTCTCTCATCACTGTGGATAGAAGAGCCGGCAGAACCCGCGTCACAGTCTCTAGACCTCCAATTAGGAAGAAATCTGTTCATAGACATTTCTGCCTGCGTTTCAGAATGTCATCGAAATGTGCCATTACATTGTCATTGTATAGAGTAATGTTGTGTGGGACAACAGCTTTGTTTTGCTGATGCTTCTCACTGAAGCTGTGCACCTTTCACCCGCATTGCACACACCTCTCCAGAGGTGAGCACCTACAATGATGTAAAAAAGTGTTTGCTCCCTTACAGATTTCCTGTTTAGGTTTATTTTTTATCAGACCTGAATAATTTTTATTTCAGGCAAAAAGAACCTGAGCTGATACAAACCTTTTTCAGTGGATTTAATTTATTAAAGAATAAAAGCTAAACCCTAATCTTATGAAAAAAGGTAATTGCCCCATAAACCTTATAATGAGTTGTGCCCCTTTTGGTGGAAACATCTTCCGTCAAGCTTTTAAAAGAACTGATACATTCTTTTACATCTCTGTGGAGAAAACTGGAGGGTTGAAGCATGAACAACCTGTTCAAGTTCATTATCCTCCATCCCAATCAGATATATTTCCAGACTTTGAATAGGCCACTTCAAAATCTTGTTTATTGAAGTATTAGTGTGCTCTGGATCATAGTTGTGTTGAATAAACCAGTTGTGTTTAAATTTAGGATCACAAACCAGTGGCCAGGATTCAGGATTTTCTGCTAAAGAGCAGAATTCATGGGTCCAGGTCCTGAAGCTGCAAGAGAGCCCAGACCATCACACTACCTCTATTATGTTTGACTGATAGAATGATGTTCTTTTTCCTAGGATGCTATGTTAGATTGACATAGATGTTACAGGAAACACACCTTCCACTTTTACCTTCTCAATCCACAGAATATTTGGCCAAAACTCTCGGGGATTATAAGATGTTTCAATGCAGGACTGGTCTTTGTGTTGTTTTTTGGTCAGCATTAATACTGATCTTTAACTCTCATGGATGCCTTTTTTGGCTAGTCTCTTTCACCTTGTTGAATCATAATCTTATCTGAGACAGATGAGGCCTGCAGATGTTCTTCTGGATTTTTTGTGACCATTTGGATGTGTTGTCAGTCTGCTCTTGGAGTAATTTTTGGTAGGTCAGCCCCTGCTGTTAAGGTTCCTGACTATACCATGTTTTCTGCATTTGTGGATAATGACTCTTTCTGTGGTCTAAACGCATTAGAAATGACTTTGTAACCTTTTCCAGACTAATAGGTGTGAATTACTTATCTCTAATCTTTCCATACATTTCTTTAAATTGGAACAGAATTGCTTTTTGATATCTTTTGCTTGCTTCATGTTGTCAGACAGGTTCTGTCTCACTGATTTGTCAATTCTCCAGGTCTGAATTCAGCTTTCCAACAAAATCTGCTTCCTCACAGTTAATGATTCCAAAATGGGGGGATCCACCAGGGTTTGAAAGTCAAACTGAAGCAGATCTGCAGCTCTGAACTGATGCTAATGAAGGGTGTAGTCAATCTAACAGAGTTTCAATGATAAACTCTCCATTTTTATCTCCCAGTGTTTATTTCCAACCGTTAGACTGATTCAGTCAGAGGGAGGAAAGTGGCAGGTACTTTCACACCTGAAAACTGAACACGAAGCAAAAACTTTCTGATTTTCATGTCTTTATTTCTGAGACATCAAACACTTTCCCAGCAGCCACCAGGGGCCGTTTCACTGAGGACCCCCCCCACCCCACCCTTATTCTCCCCTCCCCCAGTCTAAGCTCTTTCCAGCTTCAAAACATCAACAGAAGTTGGAAAGCTGTAAAATTAGCAGAAGCAGAGATAAAAGCCCAAATTCACAGAGTGTCTGTAGCAGCTGGGGTTCAGAGCAGCTCACAGCAGGAGGCACACTCTCACGCTCCTAATGAGTTCCAGAGCAGAGAAGAAGAAGTTGGCTGCAGGAGCATATTTATTACTACCAAACAAGCTTTTGAGAAAATCACTGTCACTGCAGTGAGCTGCTGGAGACCCTGCAGTTCATCTCTGCTGGACCTACAGCATGTAGCATGAATGGGCCTGCGGGCTGTGGGGCCGAGGGTTGAAGCTGTTCCTAACATCTCAGTGGGTCTGTAACAGTCTGAACTATGGAGATCAGAGCATACACAGCTCTGCTCATGTCATCACATCATGTTAGACACAGTCTGAACTGTCAGAAACATTCTAGACCAAACAGCTGCATGTTCATGTAGAGTGGACAGCTGAAGTTACATAATGCTCAGCAGGTGGTAGATGATTTATAATCAGATCCTCAGCTTCCTCAGCCTCATTAATCTCTGGGTTTTACTGTCTTCAGTCCTAAAAACTCAGGCTCAGTCTGTGCCCCCCTCTTTAATCAGATCTGTAAGCGGCAGCCGATAAAATATTGAGAAGACGTTGCAGACGAGTGTTTGGCTGCAAGAATGATCTCTAATGAATCATTTATGAACCGTCTGTAGAGTTTGGTCGACTTTTTGTTTGGTTGTGTAAATTCCTTGGTTAAAGTTTGAATGAAAGAAAAGCTGAAAACTCTTGGAGAAATTCCCAATGCAGCACAATCTCCTCTATTCTTTGCAACTGTTTTGCTATTTGCTGTATTTCTGCACCGGATTCAGGACTCAGATTGCACTAAATGCTTGCAAACTCAGACACGCCCATCAAGCACTAGATAGAAGCAGTTTGCATCTATTTTTGCATCAGCTCAACCACAAACAGAGCAGATTGTGATTTTAACTACCAGAGAACTCCAGGTCCTTTTGAGGATTTCCAGCAACATCTGACTGGAGGAATCACATTGACCTTCTGAAATCTTTAATCTTTTCGTAAAGCTCGCAGTGCAACGAATTCCAGTTGTCTCTTTTTCAATCTTCTTTTATACAAATGGCTCTGGTCTTTTAAGCTATTTATTTATTATGCAATTATGCTAAGTTTATGCTTAATTGAATAACTTAGTAGAGCTATTTAAGTAGCAATTATGTGCTGATTTAGTGGATGCATAGATGGATTCGTAAAATCCTATTGTTCTTTTTTTATTATTCTTCCTTGAGACCTTTTTACTGTAGAGCATTGAAGCAAATAGTGCTTTACATCCAGTGCTGAGTAAGCTGAAGTCAAATAAGACGGATGCTTTAAAGTCCAATGGGCCTTGGATACACTGAAGGTGAGGGAAGACCTGAAGATCCCTGCAGGGGGAGAGAACTTTTCCATAAGAGAAACTAAATATTTTTTTTAATTTAACATTCATTTGATTCAGGCGTGCTGGAGAAGGGGCACGTCTTAAAGTTGCAGGATAGTAGCTTTTGAGGAATAGACTTTGGCATCCCTTGGTCTACATGCTGTATACAGGGGTTAGACAATGAAACTGAAACAGCTGTCATTTTAGAGTGGGAGGTTTCATGGCTAAATTGGACCAGCCTGGTAGCCAGTCTTCATTGATTGTACAATGCACCAGTAAGAGCAGAGTGTGAAGGTTCAATTAGCAGGGTAAGAGCACAGTTTTGCTCAAAATATTGAAATGCACACCACATTATGGGTGACATACCAGAGTTCAAAAGAGGACAAATTGTTGGTGCACGTCTTGCTGGCGCATCTGTGACCAAGACAGCAAGTCTTTGTGATGTATCAAGAGCCACAGTATCCAGGGTAATGTCAGCATACCACCAAGAAGGACGAACCACATCCAACAGGATTAACTGTGGACGCAAGAGGAAGCTGTCTGAAAGGGATGTTCGGGTGCTAACCCGGATTGTATCCAAAAAACATAAAACCACGGCTGCCCAAATCACGGCAGAATTAAATGTGCACCTCAACTCTCCTGTTTCCACCAGAACTGTCCGTCGGGAGATCCACAGGGTCAATATACACGGCCGGGCTGCTATAGCCAAACCTTTGGTCACTCATGCCAATGCCAAACATCGGTTTCAATGGTGCAAGGAGCGCAAATCTTGGGCTGTGGACAATGTGAAACATGTATTGTTCTCTGATGAGTCCACCTTTACTGTTTTCCCCACATCCCGGAGAGTTACGGCGTGGAGAAGCCCCAAAGAAGCGTACCACCCAGACTGTTGCATGCCCAGAGTGAAGCATGGGGGTGGATCAGTGATGGTTTGGGCTGCCATATCATGTCATTCCCATATCATGTCATTCCCTTGGCCCAATATTTGTTGGCAGTGACTTGCGCGTCACTGCCAAGGACTACCGAACCATTCTTGAGGACCATGTGCATCCAGTGGTTCAAACATTGTATCCTGAAGGCGGTGCCGTGTATCAGGATGACAGTGCACCAATACACACAGCAAAACTGGTGTAAGATTGGTTTGATGAACATGAAAGTGAAGTTGAACATCTCCCATGGCCTGCACAGTCACCAGATCTAAATATTATTGAGCCACTTTAGGGTGTTTTGGAGGAGCGAGTCAGGAAACGTTTTCCTCCACCAGTATCACGTAGTGACCTGGCCACTATCCTGCAAGAAGAAGGGCTTAAAATCCCTCTGACCACTGTGCAGGACTTGTATATGTCATTCCCAAGACGATTTGACGCTGTATTGGCCGCAAAAGGAGGCCCTACATCATACTAATAAATTATTGTAGTCTAAAACCAGGTGTTTCAGTTTCATTGTCCAACCCCTGTAAATTCCTATTAATGCCAGAATCTGATGCTTTTTTATGTTGGACTGATTACGTTTCATTGTTTTAAACAGCTTCCTGGTTATAACAAGAGCTCACTGACAAATTTACCTGCTGTGTTTGTAGGAGAAAGTCACGTTTATATATTTTTAAGGAGGGTCGCTGTAGTCTGATGCAAAGCAAGTATGAATTATTCTCAGCTGTTAAAATAATTGACATGCTTGCACCAGTGTGTAATCAGTGCTGTTGGTCTTAGTGGATTCTGACCTGAACCATAGAGCAAAATCATCCTTGAACCAAAGTGGAGATGAAGTTTGGAGTAAACTTCTAACTTTTACATTGGAGAATGAACAACAGCTTATCCAAAGAGTGGGTACTAACTCTTTGTTTGCACAGAAAACAGTTTTTTTCTGTTTTCAGACATCATAAAATTACTACAGACTAAAGAGTCCAAGAATTGTCACAAACCTAATCTTCTTACCCATCTTCTTCATACCCATCGAATTTAGCTGTTGTATTGTTTTTCTGACACAGTTTATAATTTTTGTCTGATCTGTAGCTTCATTGTTTTTACCGCTGCAGATAAATGCTGCCTAATGTGTCTGAAGAAAAATGTTCTGTACGTGTTGTTTTCCAGACGCGTACACGGACGAGGACCTGATGCTTTACTGGAAGAGTGGGGATGAGTCTCTGAGCACCGATGACAGGATCTCTTTGTCTCAGTTCCTCATCCAGAAGTTCCACACCACGTCCCGTCTGGCCTTCTACAGCAGCACGGGTACGGCTCTAATTATCACCTCTGCTGGATCCCTCCTGGCTATGATAGCTCAGTCCTGGGAGGAATCACATTAAAATGATTTTTATCACATTCTGCATGCATGTTTAATCTTGAAACTAGAACAGCTAGAGCTGATTTTTCTTTTATTACCTGCTGTGAAAGTGGCTGACAATGACAAAGATGCTATTGAAAGAAGAAGGATTTTGTTCTTTCTCTAAAGTTTTATATAATTAAGGAGATTATAGCTTGTATGTGTGAAAAGTCTTGTTCAATAATAATTAGTTCTTAGTAGGATTTTCTGTGTGCACCTCAGTTGGTTTTCCTTCCTTGTTTCTCACCTGAGCTCTGTTCTGTTTATCCTTGTGTACCCTTTGTTGGATCATGCTGTTTGCAGTATTATTCCCTACTAGTGGGTCTTAGTTTTAAATTTCTGTTTCCTGCCAAACACCATCTTTACTTATTAAAGTTGTTATTTTAGCTTCACCTTTCTGTTTTGGTTTATTTTTCAGTCTGTCAAAGTCCCTCTGCCGGTTAGACTGTGGAGCGGGAAAGAGGAGGGCTAGAAACGAATAAAAATGTTTGTTGTTGTTGGATAATCAGGTTTTAGTCCCATCTGAAAACCTTCCTCTACCCAACTTGCAGAAATAAAACTAAGGTTTAAGAACAAAACGTGTAAAAATCTTAAATTATTGATCTGTGGTCCTTATTCAGACACCATCACATCAGTAAAAGCAGACACATGTCAAACTTTAAAACATGGTAAAGTTTTAGTAACTAAAACTAACCTAGTTGGAGTCACATCCGGTCAAGAAATTCAGATCTAAACAACGTAAACTGATGCAGTGACGTTCAGCTGAGAAAAACAGAAAGTTCCAGTCAGTCAGTGATGAAGAGGGGGGCAGACAGCTTCTGATAGGTTGTGATGAATATTTAAACATTTCGTGTCATGCTGAGGATAAAACAGAACAAGGTAAATTAAAGCTCCTGACATCTTTCAAAACAAACTTTGAGGATTGGAGTCAGTGTGTTGTTAACACATGTGTAGAAAGAGGTTTATTGTCAGGAAACAAATGGACCGGCCTGACCTGTAACCTATCACCGTGTGTTTGCAGGCTGGTACAACCGTCTCTACATCAACTTCACGCTGCGGCGCCACATCTTCTTTTTCCTCCTGCAAACATATTTCCCCGCTACGCTAATGGTGATGCTGTCCTGGGTCTCATTCTGGATCGACAGACGGGCTGTGCCAGCTAGAGTCTCATTAGGTAAAAACGCATCTTCTGACAGAACCCTGCAGATCTGAGAAGTTGTCTGAGGATTTTTTCTGGGAATACTCTCTGTTCAGAAGCTGCTGCTGGTGTCATTGTTTGTGTCTCCTCTGAGATCTTCCTCAGTTGTTTGGTGGTCAGATTGAACAGGTGCGTCTGTGTGCAGGTATCACCACGGTGCTGACCATGTCCACCATCATCACCGGGGTCAATGCCTCCATGCCAAGAGTGTCCTATATTAAAGCCGTGGACATCTACCTGTGGGTCAGCTTTGTCTTTGTCTTCCTCTCTGTGTTGGAATATGCTGCTGTCAACTACCTGTCCACTGCCCAGGACCGCCGCGAGCGCAAGATGAGGGAGAGGGCGCGCTCTCAGGTGAGTTATACCTGCTCTAACATCAGTTTTACCTGTTCTATGGTCAGTTTTAACTGTTGTCAGATGGGTTACAGCTGCTCTCTGGTTAGTTTTACCTGCTGTTAAGTAGGTTACACCTCTCAGGTGAGTTATACCTGCTCTTATGTCAGTTTTATCTGTTCTCAGATAGGTTACAGCTGCTCTCTAATCAGTTTGACCTTCCCCGAGTTCAGTTATACTTGCGCTCAGGTGGATTATTCTTGTTGTCAGGTTAGTTTTACCAGCCCCCTAAGTGTCAGGTTTAAAAGGAATTATACCTGCATTCAGATCAGTTTCTACTTCTCAGAAGTCAATTTTACTTGCTTTCAGGTGGTCTTTTCCCTCCCCAAGATCAGTTTTTACCCACTGTCATTTCAGTTCAGTTCAGTTTTATCTGCTCTCAGGTCCGTTCTATTTGACTTCATGAGTAAGATGTGTCAGTGTGTGTAATGTAAAGTAGATTTTATTGGCAGTTGTCCTAATGCTTTGTGTGTCTGTCCTCTCCCAGTCACTACCATGCACCTGCAGCATCTCCCAAACACGGACTATGACCATGATGGATGGCACCTACAGTGAGGCGGACACCAACAGCCTGGCTGGCTACACCGAGGAGCCCATGGTTCCCGAGGACGAGCCCGAGGAGAAGCAGAATGCGCCGGAGAAGTCAGAGCACATGGTGGTCCACCTGTCCATGAGCAGCGAGTCTGCTGGCATCAAGAAGAGGAAGAGTCTGCGCGCCCTAAACATCATTCAGAATACACATGCCATTGATAAATATTCCCGGATGATTTTCCCCGGATCATACATCTTCTTCAACCTTATCTACTGGTCGGTTTACTGCTGATTGGCAGCTGGGTATCAGGGTGAGGCGGACAGGGTGGAAACCAACAGTTGGGATGAACCTGAGGAGGATGAGGAGTCCTTAAACAGTTAATGTTAGTGTGAGCATCTTACATGAAACACAAGGAGTCCAGCAGTACCTGAGGAGATTCAAAGGTTCTGAAATGATTTCTAGAGTTCTGCTTCCGGGTTTAATTTTTCTCCTACAGAAGCTTGAATGTTCATAAATAATCAACAGTTAAAGCAAAGAAACCCATAAGCGGTGTCTGATATTACCTCTTATGGTCAATTACGAATGTTTGGGTTCAGAAGTTTTAATCCAGTACAGCTGAAATCTGAACCGGAAATTTAATTTACAGGGAAAAAAAACCATCTCAGGTCAGAACAAAGAAAATTAACTGGTTATATTCAAATTCCAAGTTTTAATTCAACTGAATGTAATACACTCAGATTAAGTTTGTGGGCTTTGGTTTCCATGAACATGTTGAGTTCAACAGATGTCATCTCAGGAAATTCAAACATCTTAGTCTAATTACATGTTAAAAAAATCTGATATGAAGCAGCAGGTAAAGAGCACCTGATGGAGGTTGTCATGGTAACATGTGTTCATTCTGATGGAAGTGATGGGGATGTTGTTTTTTGTTAGTTCCCCACGGCTGATGGTATTTATAAAAGAAGATATTTAACTAAAAACCGAACTTCACGTGACATTTAACCCTGAAGAGATTTTCACATGTCATTAGATGTAATGGGCCACTAAGGAAACAGACGCAGGAGCAAGTTTAATATGTTTCTAAGTAAACGTTTTCACAGATTGCAAATATTTGAAGCAATCATGATGTTTTGCTGCTTGTGTAAAACCTCAACTCTCATCTTTATAACTGGAGAACATGCCAGCCAATCATCACGCAGGCGTGCATGAAGCCTGAGCTCTGAAACCAGCTCACAGAAAGGCTTGGGTTCAGATTAGGTTCAGTAAAACCTGACCTGGTCCACAACCCTCTTGTGGCTGCAGCAGACTTGTTTCTGAAAAGATGTCTCTTTCAAACCTGACAAAACATTATCGTGCTTATTTAATAAAATACAGTTGGCCTGATTTACTCCACTGAAACTCTGTGTATTATAAAATAACAAACTTTGTATTTGTATAGATTAAAGATTAACTGTTGAAACTGTTAAAAGTGAGCGTGTTTTGAAAGTTTGTATTTGATCAGTAATGACTGTTAATGAAATGATGGCCGCACAAACAAAGAGAGCAAGAGCAGCTTCTTGATGAGAAGAAGATAATGTTTTATCTCTGACATCTGCAGCTCTGCCTCCATCTGCAGAGACTGCACATCTGTATCTGTTTGTGCATCTGTCTAACTCTGGACCTGTCTGTGGAAGCTGCACGTTTCTGCAGCTTCAAATCGGTCTACAATTCAACATCTATCCGCAGTTTTACACCCGTCTGCAGCTTCACCTCTGTCTCCAGATGCTGGAGATCTGTCATCATCTGTTTGCTGCTGCACATGTTGCTCCATCTATCTGCGGGTTTGCACCTGTCTGCAGCTGCTGCGGATATTACCTTGGCTACACATCTGGCTGCATCTGTCAACAGCACCACACCTCTCGGCAGTGGTAGCACATGTTTCTGCAGCTCTACATCTAGCTGCACATCTGTCTGGAGCTTACACTCATCTACGGCTGGACATCGGGGTGCATTTGTCTGCAGCAGCTGCACATCGGGTGTCTCTGACTACAATGCCACACCTGTCTGCGGTGGATGGACATCTGTGCGCAGCTTCACATCTCTCAGCTGTGAGTAAAGCTGCTGGCAGGTTTTCTTGTTTCACTCTCTGACTTGGCTGCTTTTCCACCAAATGTATGAGTCTATTGTTGGAGAGTGCTTAAGCATGCCACAAGAATATTTTTGGTTTATCATCTCCTTAGATGATTAAATGTGTTTGAATTGTTCAGATGATGATGTGTGGACACTGTCAGAGGACATAGTTTATTGAAATTCATCCTGTTGCAGAGCCTCAGATCACCAGCTGATGAAATGTATAGGTTTTATGCTCTGCTCTGTCTTTAAGTTTGTTGCTGAAATGTTTCTGCTGGGTAAATCTGACATAAAGAATGTTTCTGTGTTGGTTAAGATGTATTAAATATAGCTGTAATAAACTGACTCTGTCTCTGATTCATTGAGATTAGAACCTTCTCTGCTTACTTTAACTTGGGGTCGATGACACTGAGGCTGACGGGCTCTCACTTTGCCTCTCAGTCTGAATCTGTCTCCACAGAGAAACATGACAATTTCATGATAGTTTGTCAGATATCAGACCTTTGAGGCTGCCAGTGATCAGCTCTAGGAACATGATAAACTGCTCTATTTCTAAATAACAAATTTTTTATTTTTAAATAAAAAATGGAAGATACTGTTTTCCTTAATCATACTGATTTCTACAGAACAGTTATATTTCAACCTAAAATTAACGTTGTCAACCTTTAAAATATTCATGTATCCAGTTTAAGAAGGAAGTCAACATAGCAAATGTATTAGTCTACAGTTCTGAGACAAAGTGTTTGCCCATTTGCTGATCTCTGCTGTTTTTGCTTTTTTGACACACTTAAATGTTTCAGATCACAAAAAACAATTTAAATGGATTTGAAATGATGAATTTATTTATTAGGAGAATCAGGTTTCTAGACATGGTCCTATGTAGAAAAGCAATTGCTCCCTAAGTCTAAGGGGTTGTGATGTCAGTCAGTTTTTTACATTGCTGTGGAGGATTTTTTTAATTTAGCCACACTGGATGGTGGGTTTTCGTGCATGAATTGCCTGTTTAAGATCATACCACAAAATGTTAATCTTAATCTATTTGTTGACAGTAGTTGTTCAGTGCAGCATAAAAATAATTTAGAAGGTAGCCTAAGTGGTGGTAACGTAGTAACGTCATTTAGAAACTACATCTTACTTATGTCACTACCAAAACAGCAGAAGTGGGCCAGAAATAAGTTTTTCATGGTGGAGACCTAATGTACATATAATAGAAACTGCAGCCGATAAAAAACAAAACAAAAACATGTGCATAAATGATGAAAAATAACTGAAAACATTTCTAAATTCCACATACAGCGCTTTGAGTGCCTTGTTTCTGAAAAGCGTTATATAAATAAACTTGACTTGACTTAAAACGGATCATTTTTCTTTTATTTCCTTATTTATTGATTGATGTAGCTATCTATCATAAACTTTATTTATTTATTTAGCCGTTTAATCTTTGAGGAGCATAATCAAATCATCAACATTGTTTTGTTCCACTTTAATAACTCTGCCATAATGTAACCTGAGGCATTTATGATCCTCGGCTTCCTCCGTGAATCGGAATCTGAATTAAATTTGTCTTTCTTAAATGAACAGCAAAGTGAAGCTGCTTCTCTACATATTTTTTTTTGATTTTTAAACATTTTTGCTGGCAACCATCTTTACATTTCTAGTAAGTATTTCTGTAATTATCAGTAAGAACGACAGCCTCTCTCTAATTTCCGAGTGGTTGGTGAACGCAGCGCAGAGCTCCACTTCCTGTCAGCAGGAAGTTTTCCGTCCTCACCGACCCAGAGTGATTTTATAACTCTGCACCGACCGGACAGAACCGCTCGGAGCCTGAAGCTGTGAGTGTTTGTGGTTTGTTTGGACCTGTTGACACACTGTTTGTTTATTGTTTGTTTACCAAACATAGACAGAGTTCCGGCTGCAGCGGCAGCAGCTGCTTGTTGTGTTCCGGGTCTCTAAAGAGAAATCAGCGCTTTGTTTCCTGTCAGAGTCTCTGTTGCACCCGATCAGTTGAGATCAGAGCTCACCTGTCCGTCAGGCTCAGCTGGCTTAATGTCAAAACACACCTGACGTCACAGAGCTGCGTCACTCTAACGGTTGGCCGCCAAACTATGGTTTCCAGGTGGACTTCCGGTTCTTCCTGCAAACCGAGGAAGGTCAGGATAGAGCTGATGTGCTTCCTGCAGAGTTCACTGTTTCCTCTGATCTTCTGGACAGCTCAGGTAACTTTGTTCAGACCTTTTGATAACAGAACCGATCCTCATGCAGCCTCCACAGAGAACGGAGGTCAGGATGGGTCTGATATGCCCCAGGAGATCCGACAGGCCCTGGAATCAGGAGGAGTGACCAGATACAGAACCTGCACAAAGTTCCTGCTTTTTGTCCTTAGACTGCATCACACATGGATAACAGTTCAGAGCAGTCATAAAGATTCCTGGTTATAGCTCCTTGTCAGATATGGACCCTGCTTCATCTGATTTCAGCAGTTTAGAAATAAATTAAGCCGAAAATGTTCAAGTTGGTATGAATCAACACGATATTGAAGGATCTTAACGGTCCACACCAGTGGTTTAACTTTCTCAAACAGCCATTGAGGTCAACGGGTCAGCTCAGTTATTCCATAAATACATGTAACAATAAACTGTAAATTATTTACTGATTCAGCTGCTGCTAACACTAGTGAATACAACTGAACAATAAAATTCAACAAACTTTGCTGACAGCTAAAACGTCATCTTAAAAATAAATAATTACCTTTTCAGAAAAAGTTGAAAAAATTAAAAATGTCCAACTTTTTGTTTTTCACTGTATTAGTCTGTTAATGTTAATTCGAGCTGCAGTCCCCTTCTCCACAAACAGCCACTGTACCTTTTTAATATTAGGTTATTCGACTTAGCCAGAGATTAAATACGTTCATCTGCTCTGATCAGTGATCTGTTAGTCAAATTAGTGTTTCTTTTATTTGCTTTTATTTAATGTATTATAACTCCCACTATTTTTGGGCCATAAACACATGAAAAAGGGTACTTTGACGCATTTGTTTGAATTTAATATTGTAATTCCCATTGGATTTAAAACTGCTCCCTAAATGAAAATACATGCAACTTATTTTTTTATTTTGAATAGATTTGTTCGGAAAAAAAAAAGCAAGTTGAAATCAGCAAATAAAAAAATATGGCAATCAGGAAAAGAATTTGGGAAAGTGTAACTCATTAAATCCCACCTCTTCTAAGCTATCAGTTATGTTAATCAAAAATCAGATTAGCCGTAACAACTAAATTAGTTCGCTGAGTTTCAAAAAGTTCCTCTTGTTTATATTTAATTAAAAACCAGACATTTGTGCCTCTTTTTAAACTTCCTTATGTTTTGACCTTGCTTTAACTCCACATATTTAACAATTTCACAAACTGACTCCATTTGTGCCCAAACAAACAGTGATGGTAATTTCCTTCCTTTTTTTTTAATTTCTTTCCGGTAATTTATAATTATTTGCTCTGAACAAAAGTTGTGACATTTGGAATTTGATTTCATTAAATCCGCAAATTTCAACCCGATAGCTTTTTATCTTTGACTTTTACAGTGAATAAATACCCTAGATGCATTCCAGACACCTATTGTCATCACTGTTATTATCTGGATGACGACATAGATTGTGCAGCCCTGCTTTACATTCGGTTTCAGGTTCTCTTTTTAGCACGAGAAATAAGATGCCAGAGAGAGGCTGACTGACTGCAGCTTTCCCCAGATGAGTGGAGCATAGAGTCGCACGGTGCGTCCCCTCCCCCACCGGTTGCTGCACACTGCCAGTCAGCTGGCTGAAAGACAGCTTCCACTCAAGAAAGTCAAATTCAGCTGTTTGGAAACATTTCCAGCAATGAAAAACAAAGACCATAAAAGAGCGTAACACATCACTCTAATGAAGGTTTTAAAACTACAGTTAGAAAGCTACAAACGGCATGTCTGTTAAACAGCCGACTGCAGACTCCGCCGCAGCAGATAGCCCAACTAAACATCCAGCTAATATCCCTTCAGTGTCACTAAGAAGAGCAAAACACCAAAAACTGTTTCATATTATGAGCAATTAAAATAAAAGCCAAAAACAAATCTTTTTAGCAAGTGATTATTTTATCTGTGCTTACGTCTATATCAGAATAGTGTAAATAATAACATATACAAGAATAGTTAACATTTTATCTGTAATATACAGTTTGGTCTCATAATTTTGCAGTAGTTGGAATATTTGTTGCTATTTTGTTTGAAATAAAGCAATTAGATCATGGTATAAATTTGAATTTACATTTTTATTTTGTAACACACCAGGTTATCGCACCATGAGAATCTCAAACTGGTATAAACCTTCCTAAAGGTTTAATTTAACTGGAGAAACAGGTTCATATTTAGGTTTGAAAGCTTGTTGGTTGTGGTGAAGATAAAAACATTTTCTTTTATTAGTTTGAATCGGTTTGACAGATTTGAATCTGAAAGTACGGTGGCTCTGGAAGGACAAATGTCTGTCAAAGTGCATTTGATGGATGAATTTTTTCTGTGAAGATTCAGAAATACCTGAAGACCAAAACAAACTTTGAGTGGAAACTTTTAGATTGTTTGTAAGGAGTTAAAACACATTTCCATCCTGTGATGTTTAACTGTGAGGTAGCAACAATAAAACAGCTGAATTAATAAGAAGCAGCCGAGTTCAGAAACTGATGTGGTTGGTTTTTTAGAGCTACAGAAGATGATGTTCGGTGTGTTGGAGCTCTGACTGAAACAGATTGACCATCTGAACCATATTTAAGTCTTAGACTGAGAAACAGTTGTGGAGTGAAAATGGGCAGGAGGAATGCTGCTGGGGTTAAAATGAGTCATTCAGGAAACCCGCTCTCACTCTGTTCCCTCTGAAAGGAGAAGTAGTTTGGTTGGCTCCTCCCAGCTTCGTGTTTCACTGCAGTTTAACTTTTAACGTTCTAGCTGCAGCTCCTGAGGGAACAACGAGTTCCTCAACAGATCTTAACGTCTCTCAGAGCATTCCTGGGATATTTTTTCATCCCAGCTCAACAAACTGCAGGAGAATTTATGACGTTTTTACTGGGAAACAAACAAAAAGAAGAAGAAGAACAATGCAGCCCTCTGGCTCACAACCTGAAGGTCTCATCTTCCTGCTTTCACAGCTGCAGCAGCACCACAGCTTCATGTTCTTACTGAATCTGATCTGTTCCCTTTCTGCAGGTTCTGGTCCGGCCATGACCCAGCAGGAGCAGCAGAAGTTCGTAGCCCGCTTCCAGGAGGCCCTTGCTTGGATGCAGGCCGTCCAGGAGCAGCTGAGGGCCAACGACAACACGGCAGGGCCCCGAGATGCCCTGGAGGCCCGACTCAGGGAGACTGAGGTGAGATGGGTTTTCTTTGATGGGGTTACACTGTCTGAGTTTATTTCGGAGGATTTATTTGGATATGTGAGAAGAGAAACATGTTTATTTATGAAACCCGACCTGTTCTCAGTCATTAAAGGGGGTAGAGATGCAGTTTGATTTGTGTTAATTAGAAATCTCAACTCCGTTTGAATCAGTATCCCTAAATCAGCCATAGAAACAGTCTGACAGCTCGTTACACCGCTGCAAGCAGCCACTCCCGCTGTGGGCGGTGTTCTGGTTGGTGCTGTAGTTAGTAGACGTGTTGCGGCTTCTGCAGATCTCAAGTTTCTGATAATGAACAGCAGGCTGTGGATAATCACCATACAGATCTGCTCCTGCAGCTGAGGAGAACATCAACACTGTTTGTGTTGCTGAGTCACGGCACCTCCTGTTTTCTGCTCCCGCTTTCACTTCAAGGCCTCGCCCTGCTGAAAACTGCAGTCAGTCAGCTGTTCTACAGAAACCAGGCAGCAGAACCAGTTTTAATGGCAGAGATGTTCTTGTGTGTGAAGAGAGATTATCACAAAGAACTCTGCTTCTTCTATCTTCATCTCAGCAAACATCGAAAACACACACAGGGATGAAACCTCCTCCCAAAACCTGCTGCAGATGATCTTCCTTTTCCTTACCTTTAAAGTAAACTCGAAAAATAATTAAAATAGTTCTCCAGGCCTCCTCAAGTTCTGTCAATGTTTTTCATTGCACTTAATGAATCCGAGGAAGGACATAGAGGGCAGAATAAATTGTGAAGTCCAGAAATCTCTCCAGCAGATGCACCTTTAAGTTTGCGTTTACGGATTGCTCATCCAGCTGCCCTCTGCTGCAGACGACCTTTAACTCTAATTGTATCTAAACAAAACTCTGCATGTGTTCTGTTGTGCTCAGGTCCACTTTTATGTCAGTAGAATCACCGGTTTAATTTCTGGATCTTCATTATACAGGAATATACCAGCATTACAGAGCTGTTATTCCTGAATGTCGTGATGCATCCCACCACTGTGCTTCACTGTGTGGTTTATGTCCTGGATCCATGTGAGCTGAACTTATGTATCAGATTTAAGCAGAAAAACTTCTCCAACTCTAATCAGGAATAAGAAACTGAATGTCATCAATGAGGTTTATATAGTTTCAAGTTCTTGAAGTTGTCTGAAAAATGTGACGTTTTATGGATATTTCAGGGTGATGAGTCCTAATCATCTGATCAGGTCATTGCTGAAGTTCAGTTTCTGTCATGCTTTCTAACAGCTCTGTTTAAGGTGGATGGTTGGTGGTTGACCGATATACGGTGAAAAGCGCTAGTGTGGCTTCTAGTGTGTTATTTTTTATCACCTTTTAGAGCAGATGTCATAGTTATAGCAACATAAAAACAGGAAGAAGGTGGTTAGCTTTCTGTAATACATGAAGAAGATCCGTTGCTCTTGCAAAGAAAACTTAGTGTAGAAAAGTGTTTGGATTTTAACATTTTCTCCTGTTTTATATGTAGAAAATCCATCATTCGGAGGATGAAGGTCAGATGATTGTGGACCAGGTGATGATGGCAGCAGAGAAGCTTCTGCAGAGTGGAGATAAGGAGCTGAGGAACAGCACTAACAGTAAACTGAAAGAGCTAAAGAGCCAGTGGGAGGAGACCATTACTTCAATCGTCCACTGTCACAGGTAACCTTTGGTGCTTTAGAGGCTACCTTCACTGTGTGATTCAGTTTTTTATAATTAATCTTCAGTGTGCTGAAGGTACCTTCGCTGTGTTGGAGGTACCTTCCGAATGCTGAAGGGGCGGTTCATTGTGTTGAAGGGGCGGTTCAGTGTGTTGGAGGTACCTTCAGAATGCTGGAGGTGAGGTTCAGTGTGTTGGAGGTACCTTCGATGTGTTGGAGGTACCTTCAGAATGCTGAAGGTGAGGTTCAGTGTGTTGGAGGTACCTTCAGAATGCTGGAGGTGAGGTTCAGTGTGTTGGAGGTACCTTCGATGTGTTGGAGGTACCTTCAGAATGCTGGAGGTGAGGTTCAGTGTGTTGGAGGTACCTTCAGTGTGTTGGAGGTACCTTCAGAATGCTGGAGGTGAGGTTCAGTGTGTTGGAGGTACCTTTAGAATGCTGGAGGTGAGGTTCAGTGTGTTGGAGGTACCTTCGATGTGTTGGAGGTACCTTCAGAATGCTGAAGAGGAGGTTCAGTGTGTTGGAGGTACCTTCGATGTGTTGGAGGTACCTTCAGAATGCTGGAGGTGAGGTTCAGTGTGTTGGAGGTACCTTCAGTGTGTTGGAGGTAACTTCAGAATGCTGGAGGTGAGGTTCAGTGTGTTGGAGGTACCTTTAGAATGCTGGAGGTGAGGTTCAGTGTGTTGGAGGTACCTTCAGAATGCTGGAGGTGAGGTTCAGTGTGTTGGAGGTACCTTCGATGTGTTGGAGGTACCTTCAGAATGCTGAAGGTGAGGTTCAGTGTGTTGGAGGTACCTTCAGAATGCTGGAGGTGAGGTTCAGTGTGTTGGAGGTACCTTCGATGTGTTGGAGGTACCTTCAGAATGCTGGAGGTGAGGTTCAGTGTGTTGGAGGTACCTTCAGTGTGTTGGAGGTACCTTCAGAATGCTGGAGGTGAGGTTCAGTGTGTTGGAGGTACCTTCAGAATGCTGGAGTTGAGGTTCAGTGTGTTGGAGGTACCTTCGATGTGTTGGAGGTACCTTCAGAATGCTGAAGGGGAGGTTCAGTGTGTTGGAGGTACCTTCAGAATGCTGGAGGTGAGGTTCAGTGTGTTGGAGGTACCTTCGATGTGTTGGAGGTACCTTCAGAATGCTGAAGGGGAGGTTCAGTGTGTTGGAGGTACCTTCAGAATGCTGGAGGTGAGGTTCAGTGTGTTGGAGGTACCTTCAGTGTGTTGGAGGTACCTTCGGTGTGTTGGAGGTGAGGTTCAGTGTGTTGGAGGTACCTTCAGAATGCTGGAGGTACCTTCAGTGTGTTGGAGGTACCTTCAGAATGCTGGAGGTACCTTCGATGTGTTGGAGGTACCTTCAGAATGCTGAAGGTGAGTTTCAGTGTGTTGTAGGTACCTTCATTGTGTTGGAGGTACCTTCGGTGTGTTGGAGGTGAGGTTCGGTGTGTTGGAGGTACCTTCAGTGTGTTGGAGGTACCTTCAGAATGCTCGAGGTACCTTCAGTGTGTTGGATGTACCTTCAGAGTGTTGGAGGTGAGGTTCAGTGTGTTGGAGGTACCTTCAGAGTGTTGGAGGTGAGGTTCAGTGTGTTGGAGGTACCTTCGGTGTGTTGGAGGTACCTTCAGAATGCTGGAGGTACCTTCGGTGTGTTGGAGGTACCTTCGGTGTGTTGGAGGTGAGGTTCAGTGTGTTGGAGGTACCTTCAGTGTGTTGGAGGTACCTTCAGTGTGTTGGAGGTACCTTCGGTGTGTTGGAGGTGAGGTTCAGTGTGTTGGAGGTACTTTCAGTGTGTTGGAGGTACCTTCAGAATGCTGGAGGTACCTTCAGTGTGTTGGAGGTACCTTCAGAATGCTGGAGGTACCTTCGATGTGTTGGAGGTACCTTCAGAATGCTGAAGGTGAGTTTCAGTGTGTTGTAGGTACCTTCAGTTGTGTTGGAGGTACCTTCGGGTGTTGGGGTGAGGTGAGGTTCGGTGTGTTGGAGGTACCTTCAGTGTGTTGGAGGTACCTTCAGAATGCTCGAGGTACCTTCAGTGTGTTGGATGTACCTTCAGAGTGTTGGAGGTGAGGTTCAGTGTGTTGGAGGTACCTTCGATGTGTTGGAGGTACCTTCAGAATGCTGGAGGTGAGGTTCAGTGTGTTGGAGGTACCTTCAGTGTGTTGGAGGTACCTTCAGAATGCTGGAGGTGAGGTTCAGTGTGTTGGAGGTACCTTTAGAATGCTGGAGGTGAGGTTCAGTGTGTTGGAGGTACCTTCAGAATGCTGGAGGTGAGGTTCAGTGAGTTGGAGGTACCTTCGATGTGTTGGAGGTACCTTCAGAATGCTGAAGGTGAGGTTCAGTGTGTTGGAGGTACCTTCAGAATGCTGGAGGTGAGGTTCAGTGTGTTGGAGGTACCTTCGATGTGTTGGAGGTACCTTCAGAATGCTGAAGGGGAGGTTCAGTGTGTTGGAGGTACCTTCGATGTGTTGGAGGTACCTTCAGAATGCTGGAGGTGAGGTTCAGTGTGTTGGAGGTACCTTCAGTGTGTTGGAGGTACCTTCAGAATGCTGGAGGTGAGGTTCAGTGTGTTGGAGGTACCTTCAGTGTGCTGGAGGTGAGGTCCAGTGTGTTGGAGGTACCTTCGATGTGTTGGAGGTACCTTCAGAATGCTGAAGGGGAGGTTCAGTGTGTTGGAGGTACCTTCAGAATGCTGGAGGTGAGGTTCAGTGTGTTGGAGGTACCTTCGATGTGTTGGAGGTACCTTCAGAATGCTGAAGGGGAGGTTCAGTGTGTTGGAGGTACCTTCAGAATGCTGGAGGTGAGGTTCAGTGTGTTGGAGGTACCTTCAGAGTGTTGGAGGTACCTTCGATGTGTTGGAGGTACCTTCAGAATGCTGAAGGTGAGGTTCAGTGTGTTGGAGGTACCTTCGATGTGTTGGAGGTACCTTCAGAATGCTGAAGGGGAGGTTCAGTGTGTTGGAGGTACCTTCAGAATGCTGGAGGTGAGGTTCAGTGTGTTGGAGGTACCTTCAGAATGCTGAAGGTGAGGTTCAGTGTACCTTCGATGTGTTGGAGGTACCTTCAGAATGCTGAAGGGGAGGTTATGCTGAAGGGGAGGTTCAGTGTGTTGGAGGTACCTTCAGAATGCTGGAGGTGAGGTTCAGTGTGTTGGAGGTACCTTCGATGTGTTGGAGGTACCTTCAGAATGCTGAAGGGGAGGTTCAGTGTGTTGGAGGTGAGGTTCAGTGTGTTGGAGGTACCTTCAGTGTGTTGGAGGTACCTTCGGTGTGTTGGAGGTGAGGTTCAGTGTGTTGGAGGTACCTTCAGAATGCTGGAGGTACCTTCAGTGTGTTGGAGGTACCTTCAGAATGCTGGAGGTACCTTCAATGTGTTGGAGGTACCTTCAGAATGCTGAAGGTGAGTTTCAGTGTGTTGTAGGTACCTTCAGTGTGTTGGAGGTACCTTCGGTGTGTTGGAGGTGAGGTTCGGTGTGTTGGAGGTACCTTCAGTGTGTTGGAGGTACCTTCAGAATGCTCGAGGTACCTTCAGTGTGTTGGAGGTGAGGTTCAGTGTGTTGGAGGTACCTTCAGAGTGTTGGAGGTGAGGTTCAGTGTGTTGGAGGTACCTTCGGTGTGTTGGAGGTACCTTCAGAATGCTGGAGGTACCTTCGGTGTGTTGGAGGTACCTTCAGAATGCTGGAGGTACCTTCAGTGTGTTGGAGGTACCTTCGGTGTGTTGGAGGTACCTTCAGAATGCTGGAGGTACCTTCGGTGTGTTGGAGGTACCTTCAGAATGCTGGAGGTACCTTCAGTGTGTTGGAGGTACCTTCAGAATGCTGGAGGTACCTTCGATGTGTTGGAGGTACCTTCAGAATGCTGAAGGTGAGTTTCAGTGTGTTGTAGGTACCTTCAGTGTGTTGGAGGTACCTTCGGTGTGTTGGAGGTGAGGTTCGGTGTGTTGGAGGTACCTTCAGTGTGTTGGAGGTACCTTCAGAATGCTCGAGGTACCTTCAGTGTGTTGGATGTACCTTCAGAGTGTTGGAGGTGAGGTTCAGTGTGTTGGAGGTACCTTCAGAGTGTTGGAGGTGAGGTTCAGTGTGTTGGAGGTACCTTCGGTGTGTTGGAGGTACCTTCAGAATGCTGGAGGTACCTTCGGTGTGTTGGAGGTACCTTCGGTGTGTTGGAGGTGAGGTTCAGTGTGTTGGATAAATAACTAACTCTGACTGCACTGTTCAATGGTTAGGATTAAATGGAATGTATGTACCTGACTTTGAATTGAATTGAATTGAATTGGAGGTGAGGTTCAGTGTGTTGGAGATATTTTCGTTCACACAGAAACAGACAGCTATTAGGTTGAGCCCATTGACCAATCAGAGACACAGAGCTGCAGCTTCACACCTCTCAGAGACAGAAGACACACTCTGACACAAAAAAGTTGAAAAAGTAGAGAAGCAGACATGTACAGATTTAAATGACTGATGTTTAGGCTGCTGTTTGCCTCAAACATTATTTCTTACAGTAGATGTGTATCTGCAGAACTGTTTGAATCATGATAAAATTGTACATCAGAACAATTTTCCAGGAAACCGGACAAATGTTTCCTCCTGGAGCTGCATGTTCTCCTGTAAACCTGTCAGAAATGGGCTTATTTTCTCACTCCGGGAATTAAAAAACAATTTAGAAAGGAGGAAAATGCCAGGAAGACATCCTGAGAGGTTGATATCTGCACAGTGGGAAGCATAAATATCTCAAAGGGCTTTACTTGTGAAACAGACAGATAACAAACAGAGGCGACTGCTAAAGAGTCTGTAATGTCATGTTGTCCGCATGCAATCCAGCTAAATGTCAAATCAATTAAAGATTTCTCCCTAAATGTCACATCAACATTTAGGTTAAACAAGGAGCTGCATGAAAGACATCTGCATTAAATCGAAAATCTGACCCCTGCTGAGAACAAGGATGATGTGAGAACGGAGCTGTTGGTTACATTACACAGTGCAAGTTTAAGTTGACTAAAACAACATTCCCATCTCTGTCTCTGTAGCCGGATTGAGTGGGTGTGGCTCCACTGGAGCGAGTACCTGAAGGCATATGAAGAGTTTGAGCTGTGGCTCACTAAGCAACGCCGTGGCCTGGACCTCAAAGTGGAGCTGCAGCTGGGCCTGAAAGAGAAGATGTGGCAGCTGGACCAGCAGAGGGTGATAGTGAGCGATGTCAACAGCCAGGCGGCACTTTTGGAGAGGCTGCTGGATGAGGCAGATGTGCTACACGGCAGGACAGAGGACCCTAGTGTGAACCCTCAGGCCCAGCAGAGGCTGCAGGAGGACTATAATGATGTTCGAGACCAAGCCAAGGTGGGAAACCATCAGATTTATCCTGGTTCAGACTGACCGGGTCCAGTCCTGCTGAATCAGGTCATGAAACGGATCATGCTAGCCGTTTTTCCTGTTCTGTTAGGAGCGTCTGATGCTGCTGCAGAAGATCAGCGATGACCACCAGATGTTTAACAGCCTTGTTCAGAAATTCCAGTCCTGGCTGGTGTCTAAAACCAGAGAGCTGACGGAGCTGATGAAGCTGGACCAAACGCCTGAGAACAAACTGAAAGATTTAAAGGTCAGTCAAACTGCTACCAAGCATCATGTAAGAATCTGCTGGTCGGTTCCAGGGTAAGCAGAGTGAGGCGAGATGATTTTAAAAACGTCTGCTTGCTTCTCCTCGTAACGTCTTGCTTTGTCAGACTCTGGATGAAAGCGTGACCTGTGAGGAGAAGACCCTGAAGCAGATCGAAGCCGCGGCAGAGACCATCAGAGCTGACACGTCTCCTGCTGGAGCCGAGGCTGTGCAGGAGGAGGCAGAGGAGCTGCGGCTGGGCTGGCAGCGCCTCCGACAGGGTCTCTGTGTGGCTGAAGACGGTCTGCGCTGCAGCTTGGACTCCCACAGTCAGTACCAGACCAGGTCCCACAGGCTGGGGGAGGAGATTGGCCGGATCAGAGAGCTGCTTCAGGAACTGGATCAGGAGCTGGTGGACACCCAGGAGTCCAAGAGCTGTTCGGAGACTTCCGAAGAGCAGATGGAGGGACAGTGGAGGAAATACTCGGTAGGTTGGGGGAAGGACAGGGTCCTGAGCAGGATGGGATTGATTATGTGAGACTCAGGGAATCAGTTCCAGGAGCCTTAAGAGACATCCCAACCTGTGCTGATCTCATTGTGTTGATCTGTGTTTGTGTTTCAGGGTGTGAGGAACACTCTGGCAGGGAAGGAGTCCCAGGTGGAGCTGCTGAAGTCTCAACTGAAGGAGCTCTTCAGGTTCTCTGAGGACTCTCGTCACCTTTCAGACGACGTCCTGGCTGTTGTTAAAGAACATCAGAGGTGGGAGGAATCTGGGGCTGAATCTTCAGCTGGTCTCACCTGGCAGACTCAGCGTAGAGGAGTTTCATGATAGTTAGTGTGTTTACTCCAGGAGTTCGTGATGAAATCCTGCCATTTCCATGGAAACAGATGTTTTCTCAACTAGAAAAACATCTGTTTTCAGCTCACATGCTGAAGCCATGAAACGTAAATAATAACAGCAACAAAGGAGAGTAAAATAATGTTTGAAGATCTGAGCCTTCAGAACTGAACTAAAACTGAGCTAAAACACCCACCGATCAGCCGATCCAGAGTTTTGATTGACTGATTGTGTTTCAGAGCCAGAAAGTTCCCCAGTAAATATTTCGATGCAGGTGATTGTTCAGCTATTTCAGACAAATTAACAAAATGTCAGAAGAAAACCTGAAACCATAGAAAAATCAAACCAAATCTGTATCAGCAGGACAAACCTGTAGTAAAATCAGAAATCTGTTCTGATCGGTGCATTTCTTAGTTGTAGTAGCTGTTATTCCTAAAAGGAGTTTTAGAGTTTGTTAAACCAGGCTGTAAAATTAACAGAAAACCCTCAGGTTAAAGGAACACAAACTCCCCCCTGCTGTCAGAAAACACGGTAGAGAATAAACCTGCTGCTATTGTTACTAACTGCTGAGGTAACGCCTGCAGCTGCTGCACAAAAATCCATAACTTATTATTAATCTAATGCAAACTACTAAAGAATTTAACTGAAAAATGATTAAAATAATGAGAAAATACTTTAAATTACTTCGGGTTACGGGTTTTCTTTCACAACATGTTTTTGCAGTTTAAAGGATTCTGCAACATGATGTTTTTTTACCTTTCTGTGGAAAGCAAAAGTCGAGGGTGTGAGCACAGACATGCTGTCAGACTGAGGCGGTTTATATTCAGGAGTGTTCTTGTTTACCTCTGCAGCAGCATCATTATTTCCACAGTTTACATCATTCACCAGGGGGAGCTACTCATCCGAAAAATGGAACACCTTTGAAAAATGACGCACACATCTTTAGGAAGGTGAGGCGTTCGATTATACCTGTTAATAAGCTCCACTAGCAGGGAAATTATTTCTGAAGCATGCTGGTCTGTTGGAAGTGATTCCCAGTTCACATTTTCTGCTTTGAAGCTCCAGATTATCAGAAAAGTTGAGGGATTTTTAATAAGATCCTGAAACCAGACCAAAGATGAGCAGCTCCAAACAGGTCCTGGATCTCTGAGGGAACCGAGGACTTGGCTCGGTCATTACCCGTTACAGTGTGGACCAATTATTAGCCATCTAGAATTTTATCTCTGAGATTTTGAACTGCGTTGGTTTTTCAATCACAGCACAGTGAGCTATATAAGTTTTCCTTTCAAATGCCGTTTCATCGTGAATAACGTAGAATATGTGAGTTTGGTCTAACAACTGGGAGTTCACCATTTAGACTGATGTTCCCAGTGAGGGTCAGGCCACTGCTGCTCCCCGCTGCCATGTGGGAGAGACCTGAGCAGAGCCCTGCAAGCTGCTGAAATACTAGAGGTTTATTATTTATACTCCAAGCAGATTTTCTGTCAACTAAGAAGTTTGTTTCTGATTGAAAATGAGACAGGCGTCCATCAAAAGTCAATACAACAATACGAAAGGTGGCTCATGTTTAAATCAAATAGTTAGTTTTATTAAAACAACCCATTAGAATTACTTAATGATTACTTTAGACCTAAAATTGCCAGGGGTATGGATAATTTTGAGCCTAACTGTAAATATTACTGTGCTCAATGCAAAGTGCTTAGTTTTATCTCTTAGTTAAGTCTGTTAGGAGCTGAATTATCAACGAGTCATTTCATAGTCAAGTCAGTAAGTTTACTTTCTGCCAAGTCATACAGACCTTTAGGTATAAATAACTACTGAATGATAAAGCTACCAGTGTGAGATGTTAGAGCATAATGGTAGCCCTCGAAAACTCAGTCAACAACACAGGGTCTCCTACAAGAGGTCCTGTGTGGACAAAAATTAAAAATTTCTCAAAAAGGCAAAAAATCATCATGGATCTAATACTAGTATGAATATTGGGTTCATTTCTGGCAAAAACAACTGTTTCTCCAATCCCATATTACACACTTCTGCTGCTTTCTTTTACAAAACTGACAAGTACAGTTAAACAAAATTATTAATCACAGTAATTTATTATATTTAATTTGATCAAAATACATGTCGGTTGTTTTTCAGTTTAACTAATTAAATTTATTTCCTGGGCTTTCTGAATGATTCTGTTTTACATGGTTTATAATAATAATATTAAATTGAGCATCTCTTCTTCCAGGTGGTCTTTGTCAAGATGGAAGCAGAAACATCTAAAAGAGATTTTTGGAAAAGTCCAAAAGACAGAAACATAATTCCAGAAGTGAATTCAAAAGATGAAGAGAGTCATATAATATTTAATTATGAACACACTAAAGTCCAACACAATTCATCACCAATAAAAAGTTAGATAAAATCTTCGCATGTTTCTGTTATCAAGGTTTGAGGAGATCCTTCACAATATAAAGAGAAGAAATGCCCCTTTTCCACTGGCTCGTTTTAGGAGGCGTGGTTCCGCTCCACTCGTTTTGGCTCTACTCGGTACGGTACCAGTTGTGTTTCCACTGACCCGCTGCCGGCTGAAGCCCCGCCGACAGGCGTCAGTGCTGTGCTGCTATTAACGTCACTGTGTTAATCTGCGTAAAACGATAAAAAATATAATAAAATAGAAAATAAAAACACAGTTAAACTAAATACTCATAATGTTTGTATTACTCTATAAGCAAGACGTTTTTTCGTGTATAAAATAATCCACTGGGATAATTATCTGGACCACAGTCCAGCCAGAACTTAGGGGTTCTGATGTGAGGGAGGCGTGGCAGGACAGATGCCTGGACTGGTATGGCTCCAAAGTTTGCCTGAAATAATTACAATTTTGGGCTTTATGAGAGTTTTTGTCTCAGCCATGGCTATAATGCAAACAAGGACATTAAAATACCAAACCGCAGACTTTTGGCCGCGGTGAAGTTAGTTTTAGGTTGGATATTGGACATTCGTGCTCCACAGATGCAGCAGAGACTTGCTCCTGTTTGATCCGATGCAGGCAGTCTGATTCCTGGCAGCTGCTCTCTGCCTCCTCCTGCAGACGCTGGTTCGCTTAAGGACAATACATTTCCAAACCAAACACACTGTTTCATGGTGTTTTGTGTGTTTAGGGGGAAATGCTTGTGCCTCTGAACAGCTGATTTCATGTGTGATCAGCTAGTTTAGGATGTTATTAAATACATCGCTCCACCTGTGTGTAATTCAGAAAGCTGATTTGACCTTTTTCTTTTCTTTCAGCCTTCAGGCATGGTTTTATAATTTGTAAATAGAAAAATCATAGTTCGGTTTGACCCCCATTAATGGTCCTTAATATTATGTAGTCGCTCATGAGTTTTATTAACATGTCCCTGCACTACCTCAGCAAAAACCTTCTCATTTCTCATGGTCCCATGGTCAAGCAGTGAACAGCAGTCTAGTCACGTTATATGTGGTCCTGACTCAACCCCGGGTGGACCTGCTTAGGAGCAGGGACCAAAAAAGTAGGTACCAGTACGGAAAAAACAGTAATGGAAACGCTGGCAAAGCAAGCAGAGTGATGTCGAATAGGACCCAATTGAGCCAGTGAAAAGGGGCAAAATGTCCCAAGATGGATATTTTGAACTTTATTCCACAGATGTGGAGCGAAAAGAAATCTGGATTTTATAAGTTTTCCTAGTAAACATGCATTTCCTGTAAAACTTAGATTTCAGAAAAAAAAAGTGGAGAAATTGGAATTTGGAAAAAATAAAATGAATGGAGCATGGCCGTGTTTTCCATTGTTGTCTGCTTCTGTATTGAAGACTCTAAAATCATTCAGGTATCTGCAGGACTTCATGAAGCAGCAACAAACTCTGGTTTTAACCAGAACCAGAACATGGTCTGTGTTCTGTATCGGTAACCCCTGTTGGTCCTTATAACACCTTCTTTCCTCCAGTTTAAAAACCCTTTTAACATGACAGGTTGCTTTTTTTTTAACTGTCAAACCTGAGCAGTTTATGGTTTCAGAAACTCCTGATGAACATCAGGACCAGACTCAGGGATTTATTGTAAGAAGGCTGAACAGTTTTATATTTTTCAGAAATTTGTCAGGTTTAATGAAAGCTGACGGTTATGAAGGATAAAGCTCCACGCTGCTGGTGTGTCCTGTTTCCATGGAGAAACGGGAAATAACAGCTCACCGTTTGTTCTGATCTTAACCTTGGACGGAAGTTTTAAAGGCTTCCTTTTTAGCTGCTAACACAGAACTCGATGATCTGCATTGTTTCTGTACTTTTTCGAAGAATGAGAGTTCATGAAGTGATGAGTCAGACTAAGCTTTTTCAAGCTGCCAAGTGCACTGTAAATAGATTGCATCATCTGACTGAACAAAGACAAATATGTCCTCCTGCAGTGCGAAGATGAAGCATCGTAAAAAAAACAGACTGACTCAGAGCTCTCTGTTAGAAGACGTGTCCTCAGACTCTCCTCCTCCTCATCCTCCTCCTCCTGTCTCTGTGTCCTAGTGTGAAGTGCAGAGCTTCCAGACTCTGTTCGGAGTCAGAGCTGGAGCTGAGGAGCATCCTCCAAGAACCCCTGCTGAACTTCTCTCAGTGGAAGAACTCCGTCTCTCAGGTGATAGAGGCCTCCAACAATGTCAGTGACTTCTCCCACAAGGTCATGCAAATGCAGAGGATACAGGTATAGCACACGCACACACACACACACACACACACACACACACACACACACACACTGGCCTTCAACAGTAGCTTGCTGTACAGGGTTTAATATGATTGTTTTCTAAGTCTGGATATGTGTAAAAAAATATAAACTGAGAACGGGAAACAGTTTGAGTTCTTTGATCCTATTCTTTGTTCCATCATTGGAAAACAAATCTGAAAAATGAAGGGCTTTTTACAATGATTTATATTTATTATATGTGCTTAATCTTTAATTTGCCCTATCACAATGTAAGTTTATCGATGGTCTTAGCTATTTAGTTGGTCCCTGATGAGGTAATCCTATATACACACAGACTGATATATTTTAAGCGTATCTCCAGTCCTTGTGTAACATTTTCCTTCCACTGAACTTTTCCTTAATATGCTTGAATAAAGCAGTCTGTGAACAGCTAGCTTCTATTGTGGCTTAAGCTCCTCTTGGAAGGTGTCAGTCAAGTCTCAGCCATAATTGTTAGGTCCTTATATAACACTTTCAACATCTTAACATTAAAAATCTGTTTTTCATCGATATTACGTAATATTGTCCTCGGAAAGTGAATTCATGGTTTTTCTTAGCTGTATACCATAATCATCAAAATAAACTATGTTTTACACTCTGTGATATAAGCTTTACTTTTAAAATTGTATTACTGACAGATTTAATCTAATTTATTGAGATGCACCTGTATAGAGGAACAAGTTCAGGATTGTCCCTTCCTGTTGCAGCATGCCTGTGAGGTCTATAAGGATGAGTGAGTTTAATGTGGAGGAACTTCACTGACAGACTAATAGAGCTCGGTAGAGAACCTTTGGGAAAGAATAAAGCGACCAACATCAATGTCTGACCTCACAAATGCTTCCCTAGAAGAATGGTTAAATGTTCCCATAAACACACTCTGAAATTGAAGCTCTTATATCTGCAAGCAATGCGTGTGTAAAAAGCGAGCATTTGAGTGCTTTTGGTAATATAATGTATGTGAAAATGATGAAATTTGAATATTTCTCACCAGAAATAAGCATAAGAAATCAGGCCCTTCATGTTTCACTGCAGCATCAGATGAAAACTGAAGCATATTGGAAAATAAATTCTGCACATCTTTACTCTGATGATGTGATTTAGTCCAGAGCAGCAGAAATATTTAACATGTTTTCAGGGGATCGTCCGTGCAGCTGCTCTGTCAGACACTCAAAGCCTCCCTATTAGGTGGTTTTTCTGTCTGAAATCAGCTTCAGCCCAAAGTTTTTCCCAGCGTCTCTGTGTCACACCTCCAACACTGCGTCATTTCTGTCGTCTCCTTCAGGGTCTCCTGCAGAACAGCGTCCAGCTGCAGGAGCGTCTCAGTCTGCTGCAGGTGAAAGGGGACCTGCTGGACTCAGTTTTTGGTCCTGAGGGGTCTGACAGCCTTCAGGAGGACCTGAGCAGCGCCGTCAAAACCAGAGAGCTGCTGCACAATAAGCTGCTGGAGCGGGAGAGCAGACTGCAGGTACCGGAGCTCATCTGGGGGTGATTTCAGACTCTGCTCTTGTTTCTAGTGATGGCTGACTGAAGTTTCAAAAAAACTTTGGTCTTTAAAACAAATGTAGACTAATGCAATTCAGTCAGAAAGGTCCTATTACATTTCCTTTATGAGCTATCCCACATGTGTCAGAGCTTCAGGTTTAGAGGATCATCACTAGCTGTTTCCTTTCTCCTGGCTCCTCATTTGTGTGTCTCTGTTGGGAGGAGAGGCATCAATCAGTCGATGAAAGATCAGAATTAGCGAATTTCCCATAATCGGCTTTGATCGTTGGTTGGCAAGTCAAATACTGACAAAAAAAACTTAGATCTCCCACCATTTTGAGTGTATGAACCACCAGCATGTTCTTTGCTGCACTTTTTTGAGTTGAATAAAACTCAGAGTTCAGTGACATATGCTGTAATTCATAAATAAGATAATCCTGTAACTGCTTTAATTCATTCGAAACTACTCCCTCCGTCTTTCTCATTTAAATTGGAATTATGAGGTCTCAGCCATCTCTAAAGATTGATGAACATCCGCCAGCTTGCTGCCCGCTTTCTTTATCCTCAGCATCTAAACTTCCTTCGCCAACAGCCTGGGAACTCTACCTGCAGTTTCCCACCACAGCAGCTCCATCTATCGACTTTCTCCTGCTGTGTTTCAAGGATGGAGCCCTCCTGTCTCTCTGCTGGAAACTCATCCTGTATTCTTTCCTCTGTTTCTGTCAAAGTTGCACCAGAAATCTGATGTTTGGTTTTCAGAGCTGGAATCAGCCTGCAGCTTCTGTTTCTCGCTGAGGAAGCACCTCTGATATTTGCTCTGTTTGTGTTCTGCTGCGACTCACACCGAGAACTCTGACAGCACTCTGTTGTCTGCATGAGCAAACATCATCAAACGGGAAGCAAAGTTTCAGCCAAACAGGTTAGCTTGTCTGATTGGCTGTTTCTGACCCGTAGAGTCACTTCAATAACCAGCCTGGAGATCCAGAAACATGCAGTGACCCGTCGATGAGCAGCTGCTGTTATTCAGCTGTTTCTCAGAGTCAGAGTTTATGTTCTGATGAGTTGAGGAGTTTTTCTCCAACTGTCAGTGAGCTACACACAAAACCACGCAGATCTCACTGCAGAGTTTAATCTGTCGTCAGACCAGACAGTAGCTGCAAAAAACATCTATAAATCAGATCTTATCCTCCCAGAATGATCAGATTCAACAAATAACTTGGGTTCAAGTTAAACTTTACAGGAAGTAGAGTTCAGGTTGTGCTGAAGACTCTGTCCTCTGTGAGATTTAGATCCCTCCAGCGTGTGCTCATGTTCCCTTTATTTCTCAGAGTTTAATCTCCAGAACCAAAGACTTTGACGAAGCGTTACAGCTGATCCTCACCAAGTCGTCGGCGTACAGGGAGCAACTGCTGGCTGCTGATGTCCTTCAGCCAGACATCCTAGCCAAGAGGAGCCAGCTGGACCAGATGCTGGTGAGTTACATCAAACTGACTCACAGGAGATGCTTTAATATCATCCCACATATTCTAGAAGCGTTTAGCTGCTTTGACTTTAGGTATATTTTAAAAATATCTCCAGATTTTGAGAAAGCTATCACTGCAGTCGCTAATATTCATTCATCTGTTGAACATATCGGAGTATCTCCTCACTATTTGGTGTCACAAATCCTCACTATCAGAACAGTTGTTAGTTTTTTGATGCATCGGCACCTGCTGCAGATTGATGGACAGATTCAACAGTCTGATTATCTGTACAGGCAGATCTTAATAAGGAAGAATACGTTTAAAAAGTTTATTTATTCCAATTCAGGTCAAAAAGTAAAACTCATATAGATTAATTACACATTTGATATATTATAGTATTTATTTTTGTAAATTTTTATGATTTTTTTTAAATTATTTATTATTTACAACTAATGAAAACCCAAAGTTCGGTTTCTTAAAAAGTTAAAATAATAATATAACAGACCAATAAAATAGTAATTATCATAAAGAGATTTTCAAAATCATGGTGACGACTAGTGACTTGACACTAATGCATAATGAAGGTAAGCTACTGGCAAGCTGGCTGCTCGCAGTGTGCTGTATCAAAGCTTATTAATGGAAAGTTGGGTGGAAAGAAAAAGTGTGGTAGAAAAAAAGTTTATTGAACCAGAGATTGCATCAGAAGCATCTAACCTGGGATGAAATGAGAAAACGATTGGACTGTTTCTCAGTGGTCCTCTTGTAAGATGAAAGTAAACTTTGCTTTTCATCTGGAAATTAAAGCCTCAGAGCCTGGAGGAGTGGAGAGGCACAATCCGAGCTACCTGAGGTCCAGTGTGATGTTCTCTCAGTCAGCTGAGATTTGGGGGAGCCATGTTCTGCTGGTGTTGGTTCCATTTGTTTTATCTAGTCCAATGTCAGTGCCGGCATCTACCAGGAAATATTGGAGCTCTTCATTGTTCCCTCTGCTGACAAGCTTTACGGAGGTGCTGATTTCATTTTCCAGCAGGACGTCATAACTGCTCCCACTGCCAAACACACGTACCAAAAACTGCTTTAATGACCAAGGTATCACAGACATGATTGGCCAGTACTCTGGGCTAGCCTAAACCCCGTACAGAATATTTGAAGTGTTGTTAGGAGAAAGATGAGAGACCAGACCCAACAATGCAGATGAGCTGAGGGCCGCTCTCAAAGCAACCTGGGGTTCCTGAACCCCTCAGCTGAACCACAGGTTGATCTCCTTCATGTCACGCTGCACTGGTGCAGTAATTCATGTTAACGGAGCATCGACCAAACACTGAGTGCATGTACCGTGCAGTACATGGACATACATGTCAGTAGGCCCATATTTCTGTAATATGTCTTATGTGATAGTCTTTCATTAGTTATAGTCATTAACACTACCAGAAACGCACACAATATATCTGAATGTAAATTTTAAACTTAATTACATTAATTAAAGCATGCCATTAGTTTAAAAGAAACATTGTTATTTAGGTGTGCAATTAAAATGTATTTTGCTAATCAATTAATCTGTTGAATATGTATTTTTTAATTAACCAATTAATAATTTGACAGCTAAAGGTGCTTAATAGGAGAGTTTCTGCAGAATTTGAACCAGGTGAAGCTAAAGCTATGCCACTGGAGGAGGTCTGGATAGAGAATATTTACAGACTAAGAAGGTTTTTCATCTTAAATGCTAAATTTAGATATTTTTGGACTGCTCTGAGTGGTTCTTTCATCAAATGGCATGTTTTACTCTGTATAATCAGGTAACGATTATTCAATTACTAAATTAATTGACAATCATTTCAATATTCGATTAATCACGATCAATCCGATTAATTGTTTCAGCCCTACAACATGTTCTCTTTCCTGTAATAGAACTTTTAAAACTCAGAACCGTACTTGTCGATCCAGACTCATCTGGAACCCGTCTGAGGTGTTTGATCGCTCTGCTGGTGTTTATTCATGTTCAGGTTCTTCAGAAGGAGCTGGAGGACGGTGAGGCCCAGCTGACGGCTCTGAAGACGCTGGTTTCTTCCAGTCAGAGCAGCAGGACTCAGTACGAGAAGCTGTGTGCCGATTGGACCGAGCTTCACAGGAGAGTCATGGTGAGATAACATTCCTCATATCTGAGAGGGTTCCTTATTTCCATCCTCCCTCCCTCCCTTCCTTCCTTCCTCCCTCCCTGTGTGATTGATGTTCTTTCAGTCCAGAAATCGACTCTGAGATAGAACAATTCATCAGAAAATCAAAAACTGCAACAGTTTTTAATAAGCATGTTTTGTTCATCTGAGGACCCAGCTGATGTTTCCTTTGTGTCCAGGTCAAAGTTCAGGACTGTGCAGAGATCGTCTCGGACCATGAGAGTTTCCACAGTGACCTTCTGAACACGGAGAAGTGGATGATGGTCATGAGCCAGAAGCTGGAGTCGTTCCGCAGCTCGACAGGAGGATGGAGTGTGGAGGGACGCCAACCCGAGGCCCAGGTCGGTTTTCTGATCCATTGGAGATTGATTGGTTCTGAAGGATCCAGGTCAGCTGGAGGGGGAAACACTAGGTTCTGCTTTTCTGTTGGAGTTTAACTCCATCAGCTGTTTATCTGTTTCTATGGCAGCTTGATTCACTTGCAGACCTTTACCTTCTCTCTTATCTTTTTGATTTTTATCCAAACAGAGCCAAAAGAAATAGGTAGCCATGGTAACAGCACAGCTATCCAACCCTACATGATGAACCCTGATATTTTCTGACATGCAGATTTTATGGTGGAAGAATTAAAGTTAAAGTCCCGGAGTGATGTTTTATAGAAAGCCTCCAGATTTACAAACCAGTGAGATATTTTCTCTGAGTCTTCAGCTGAGTTTTAACATTTAAACAGCTGGATGTCATAACTGAGGCAGGAGCATTTTCTCTGTTTATTTGCAGGTTTTAGAGGAGAAACGGTTAATATTTTAAACCTCCATGACTGCCTCACAGACTAATCAGTAGAGACGAATCTCAATAAATTATATAATTGAATATTACAGCCCCATTTTAGATATGATTAATTTATCTTTAGTAAATGGATATGTACCACAAGCTTTTAAGGTAGCTGTAATTAAACCTTTGCTTAAGAAACCTTCACTTGATCGAGATGAATTAATAAATTAAAGACCTATATCCAATCTTCCATTCTTATCTAAAATTCTTGAGAAAATAGTTGCTAATCAAATGTGTGAGCATTTACACAGCAATGACCTGTTTGAAGAGTTTCAGTCAGGCTTCTGAGCTCATCATAGCACTGAAACAGCTCTGCTGAAAGTCACTAATGATATTCTTCTAGCCTTCGATAATGGACTTGTGTCTGTACTGGTCCTGTTAGATCTCAGTGCTGCATTTGATACAGTCGATCACAATATTCTCTTAGAAAGGCTGGAATATGCTGTAGGGATCAGGGGAACAGCACTAGGCTGGTTTAAATCTTATTTGTCTGACAGATTCCAGTTTGTTCATGTAAATGATAAATCATCTTTAAACTCCAGGGTTAATCGTGGAGTACGACAGGGTTCAGTACTTGGGCCAATTCTCTTTACTATATATATGCTTCCAATAGGTCAAATTATCAGGCAGCATAGAATAAATTTTCAATGCTACGCTGATGACACTCAGCTTTACTTATCCATGAATCCTGATGAGCCCAACCAGTTAGATAGACTACAAGCATGTCTTGAAGACATAAAAACTTGGATGACTTTAAATTTTCTGCTTCTAAATTCAGACAAGACAGAAGTTGTCGTCTTTGGACCGGAGTCTTTAAAAAAGAAATTGCTTAGTCAATCACTTAACCTGGATGGGATTAAATTGACCTCCGATAATAAAGTAAAAAACCTTGGTGTTATTTTTGACCAGGACATATCATTTAAATCCCATATTAAACAGGTTTCTAGGATTTCCTTCTTTCATCTCCGGAACATTGCCAAAATTAGAAATATCCCGTCCAGGAGTGACGCTGAAAAACTAGTCCATGCATTTGTTTCTTCAAGGCTGGACTATTGTAATTCTTTACTATCAGGATGTCCACAAAATGCAGTTAAAAGTCTTCAGCTGATTCAAAATGCTGCAGCAAGAGTTCTGATGAAAATGAAAAAGAGAGATCATATTTCCCCTACTTTAGCTTCCCTTCATTGGCTCCCTGTTAAATCCAGAATAGAATTTAAAATTCTCCTCCTCACATATAAAGCCCTTAATGATCTAGCTCCATCATACATCAGAGATCTGATTGTTCCATATGTTCCTAACAGAGCACTTCGTTCTCAGACTGCAGGTTTACTGGTGGTTCCTAGAGTCTCTAGAAGTAGAATGGGAGGCAGATCCTTTAGTTATCAGGCTCCTCTCCTGTGGAACCAGCTCCCAGTTTTAGTCCGTGAGGCGGACACCCTGTCTACTTTTAAGGCTAGGCTTAAAACTTTCCTTTTTGATAAAGCTTATAGTTAGAGTGGCTTAGGTTATCCTCAGCTATCTCTGTAGTTATGCTGCTATAGGCTTAGGCTGCTGGAGGACATAATGACCACTTTCACTGTCTTCGCTACATTCTCACACTACAATTTTGCATTATTTGCTGTTATTTCAGCTTTTAACTTTGTTCTCTCTCTTTTCTCTTCCTAGAAGCTACATCTAGCCTGACTCTGTGTCTACCTGTGACACCTTTCTGGAGAGGGGCATCGTCCGAGCTTCTGCTGGCAACAACTTAATCCTCACCCTCTACCGATGATCCACATGGCCCTGTCTTTCAGTGTTTAACCCTTTCTCTCTCCTAGACATGGCAATTGACTGAGCTTTTGCTGTGACTAACTCTATGTGCTCTATTTCAGACTCTAACCTCGAAAACTGGCTCAGAGTTTATCTGTTCTTTCTTTCTAGGTGAAACGACTAAAGGAGCTACATCCATTAACATTTACTTTTCCTTCCCATAGAAAGTACTCCTGGATCAGTGCTTCTTTGTTCTCTTTGTGTCTCTGCTCTGTTCTCTCTAACCCCCAGTCGGTCGTGGCAGATGGCCCCTCACACTGAGCCTGGTTCTGCTGGAGGTTTCTTCCTGTTAAAAGGGAGTTTTTCCTCTCCACTGTCGCTACATGCATGCTCAGTATGAGGGATTGCTGCAAAGTCAACGCCAGTGACTGTCCACTGTCTCTACATGCTCATCCGGGAGGAGTGAATGCTGCAAGTCACAGACTGGATGCAATCTGCTGGGTTTCCTTAGATAGAAAAACTTTTTATCCAATTTGAATAAATAACAGAATCTGACTGCACTGTTCAATGATTAGGATTAATTGGAATGTATGTACCTCAGTTTTGTGAAGTGCCTTGAGACGACGTGTTGTGAATTGGCGCTATATAAATAAACTGATTTGAATTGAATTGAATTGAATATTTTCAGTAGTTCATTTTAAAAAGGGAAACTCATATAAATGCACAGGGTGAAATATTTCCAGCTTTTTGTTCTGGTTATTTTGAGACTCGAGACTCTGGGACCAGGAATTCTGAAGAAAAGGCAAAATATATTTTACTCAGAATAAATTACTTTGGACCACTTAGTAAGAGGCCAGTCCTTTTCTCCTTAGCCCAGATAAGATGCTTTTGAGGTCTCTGGTTCAGGACTGTAAGTCATAATCATGAAAAAGTAACAGACAACAGTTTTAATCATTGAATTGAATTACTCAAAGGAACTTTGTAATCATATTCTAACATAATGAGATGCATCTGCATGTAAAAAACTGGCGACTGAGTCACAAATTCACTGGAAGAAAACAGAGTACAAAGCAGAATATTTAATTTGGCCAAAAAAACAAAGTTACAGAGAACAAAGCAGTGAGACAACCCAGGGCCTGGATAACCTGGGGATGGGAGACCACTCCTTATATATTTTCAAAGTGGTACGTCCTCTCCTTAGTGCTTCTCCTACTGCCAACCCAGAGGGGTCACTCACAGGGCAACCAAGATTTAGCTGACTCCGCAGAGCAGAACATTTGATGAAGTAGCAGAGTAAGCACAGATTTACACACACGCATACAGCAGTCTGGTAGCATCGTTCCCAGAGAAATGACCTCTACAGAGTCGAGATGATTCTTCATGATGAAAACCTGAGTTCTGATGTCTCTGAATGCTCGCTGTGTCTCCTCAGAGACTTCTGGGAGAGTTTCCTGAGAAGGAGCTCCACCTGCAACAGATGGAGGTTCAGAGTGCGAAGGTTCTGAGCAGAACCTCATCGGACGGGCAGGTCCACATTCAGAATGACATGGAGCGGATCAAGGAGCGCTGGTCTGACCTGCAAAGATTGAGCCTGAATCTAAACAGGTAACTGATTCAACCCAAAACCAAGCTGTGGTACTGATCAAGTTCTGTATCAGTGTGTCAGACTCTGTTTCTGTTCTGTCAGGCTGCTGGACGGCTCCTCTGAGACTCAGTTTGGATCAGCAGAGCGCAGTAAGCGATTTAAACCTGAACTTCTTCCTCCAGCACAGACCGTCATAAGAACTGATTCTAAACCACAAGTACGGGATAGTTCTGGTTCTTGCCAAACAGACGGGCTCAGACAAAGGCCCACAGGAGGAGGTGAAGCAGACAGTTTGGAGACGGCAGCATCTTCAAGAGAAGATGCCAGCAGGGTAAACAGAACATTCACCTCATCAGTTCTGGTTGGACCTTTTTGCTTGTATAGAACATTTCACAACCACATAGAAATGTTCTTAATAATGCCTAAAAATGTAAGAACAGAAAAAGTTTGTGTCTGCTCACAAGTCAGGAACAGCTCCAGTTCAGATGTTCTGATTACAAACACGGGATCAGCCGACCCAGATCAATACGGACCACAGGTTGGTGGGTCTGATCCCTGCTGTCAGAACATCCGTCTGGATGTTTTCACCTCTTGGGTTTTATTGTTAAGGTTTCAGTCGCTTTAATCAGATCTGTTTGGATCTTCACACAAAACCAGCATTTTTCTCTATGTGACCTAAAGACTGTCCACACCAACAGCAGGACCTAAGGTTATGGTTCTGGTTCAGTCTGAGGTTGTTTTTGGTCTCTGCAGGACAGCAGAGGACTCAGCAAAATCAATTGGAGTCAGTTTGAGGCCTGGCTGACCAGGGAGTATGAAGTTCTGACGAAGATAATGAAAACGGACAAGAAGGGCCTGAGTGCTGAGGAGGTCCAAACCAGACGGGGAACCTTGCAGGTAACAGATCGAAATAAAGTGAGATCTTCAAGAAGGGTGAAATGAATTCGACTGGAAATCAACGATGCAAAATAAACACAACAAATAGGTGGAAAATGGAGTTGGTGATTATTACATGATGGCATGATAATAAGGTGTCAGGCTGACCTTCCCTCCATCCAGGACTTATACAGGTCTAGGGCCAGGAAAAGGGCAGCTAAAATCTCTGCAGACCCCTCACACCCTGCGCACAAACAGTTTAGGCTTTTACCTTCAGGTGGCGCTACAGATCACTGTCTGCTAAAACCATTTGCCACAGAGACAGTTTCTTCCTCCAGGATGTTTCTCTGAGGTCAGAGCAAACGTGTTATAATAATTAGGGCTGAAATATTTATTTGTGACTAATCGATTATTGAAATAATCGTCAACTAATTTAGTAATTGAATAATCGTTAACATGCCATTGGCTGAAAGAACAACTCAGAGCAGTAATTAGGCTTGTACAAAAAAACTGTACAAAACAATTATTTTCTTCACTTTTTTTTCACTAAAAAACAAGAAGAGTGTGAACTGAACCTTAAGTGTGGTTCTATTTTATCTGGATAACATTATGCTTTCTGATGTAGAAAAAATGAAATATGCTAGTGACATTTTATGCACTTTTTTTGTTTGTGGCCATTTTCATTACAGCTGGCACTGTATTGGTCAACCAGAATGGGCTGAACGTCTGACGTGTCGATGTTAGAACGTTTCGTTTTAGCTGCAGATGCAGTCTTCATTTTTTTGTCTTTAAAAAAGGAATCAAATTAGTTTTCTACTTGCATTTTCTCTTGTATGTATTTCTGTAACTCATAAAATAAGTTTAAGTAGTTAAATAAAAAATCTGCAGTGTGCCAATTTTTTTATCTGATTACTGGATTAATCGTCAGAATAATCGATAGAATACTCTATGACTAAAATAATCATTAGCTGCAGCCCTAATAATAATGTTAACATGGTAATTATTCGCTAATGATGTAAAGAACTCTTGTGTTCTGCTGCAGGCTTTAATATCCAGACTGCCTGAAGGTCAGCAGATGTTCCAGCTGTTGCTCCAGCAGACCCAGAACAGTCAGGGTGTAGATGAAACTCTGGAGGCCCTTCGATACCGTTGGATGCTCTACAAATCCAAACTGAAGGAGGAGGAGAACAACCTCATGATGATTGAAGCCACTACCAAGGTGAGAAGAGAACTGGACTTCAGAGTCAGTTCAGTATATAGCTCTGATTCACAATAAATGCCAGCATCTCAAGGCACATTACAAGACAAGCAGGTCCAATTCATAATCCTGTTTATATAGAATCCAAATAAAGCCAAATTCACTTCAGATCCATCCAGTTCATTCCCATACAATGCAAACTGATAGATTTATATCCAAATACATACATTGCAAATTTAACTTAATTATAGTGCAACCTATCAGACGATCATACAATAGACAATATTATGCATCTACTGATGCCCTCCAGTGGTATTATAGAGTTCTGTTATAGTGTGAACTGTTATTAACAGTTAGTTACATTTTTGCTGCTTGAGTGAGCTCTAGTTGTAAGTGCACTGCTTTAGTGCAACCACCAGGCGGCAGTGCAGCCTTATTTCTGCTGCTGCAGGGAGGTTGGTATTGGAACTATTTCCCAAATCTCAACCATCAGCTGCCAGGTTTACTGTGTAGCTCTGAGTCTGCAGCAGACAGACTACAGTTTGGTCAGAATGGGTTTGTGTTGCTTCTGAGTCATAGCGTCAAGATAAACTATCTAATAACTGATGATCTGACTTTCTGCAGAGAGATCAAGATGATTTGAAGGAGGCAGTCTCTGAAACAAGAACAGAAAAGGTAACATTACCATGGTAACATTCTCCTACATCACTTAAACAGCTGAACACATGATCCAAGACACTTCCAAACAGGACATTTGCTGCTTTATGATCAGGGAACCTTCTCCATCTTCTTTCTGTGTCTTCTCAGAAACCCGGGCTGCTGCATAGGATTTGTCGCTTGGCTCTTCTTTTGTGGCTCCTCTTCCTTGCTCTGCTGCTCCTCGCCTTCCTGCTCCCTCTCATGGACGACGGAAACAGCTGCTCGCTGTCCAACAACTTCGCTCGATCCTTTAACGTCATGCTGCGCTATGACGGGCCTCCTCCTACATAAGAACCAGAACAGTGACGACTGTCTTTGAGCGGGTCTGAGCAAACACCTGAGCTCTGACTGGGGAACTTCACCTTTACTCAGCATAAGTCTCTGCTGCCTTTCGCAGTTTGCTCTTGAATTACTTTAATACCAGACATATGCTGATTCAGCCTGCAGCAGCTTACAGTTTTACAGCTTGGTAACTCGTGTCAGTCTGGCCACGCCCACCACAGCCCACCTGGCTGCAGGTGTTCATGCTGATGATGACGTGTAGGCGGCTACAGCGCCCCCACATGGAAGCCTGATCATTTGATGCAGGAGTCCATCAGAGCAGCAACACATCAATCATGTGAATACTTTAAGTAACACAACTTAACATCAAATGAAGTTTTAGTTATTTTTCTGTTTTATAATCATCTCTACCAGCAGAAGGCTTTATGTTGCTCCATTGTTTATTTAACATGTTTCTGATTCAATGATAAATACATATTCAGACCTGGGATGATCTGTTTCTGACTAATTTCTAATGGTAATGTGACTGATGGAGCTCAATCAGGACGTCCACCTGACAGGCAACAAGGAGAGATCTAACAGATAAAGGAGGATGTTTGATGGTGGGGATGTTCGTATTCTGTCTGTAAGCCTACCTGGTTACATCACAAGTCAACTGTTCGCATCATCAGAATTTCTTTAAGCTATTTTCTGAACAAAGAACATTTGAAACCTTTTTTGCTCCTTTCTACTTCAGTAAAGCATGTGAGAAGAGAGTTTACCTGTTTTTTGAAGAACAACCTCAAGAACAAAGTCTCATCAGCATCTTTTAATTCAATAACTAAACATCACTAACATTTCCATCTGGAACAGAAACAAATTAGATCACTGAGTATAGGAGAGTTAAGATGCTGTTAAACATATTCAGATAGTTCTATAACGTAAGATTCAAGTCGTCTGCTCTTTTAAACAAAATTTAAATAATCCGGAACTTTTACAACAAACGTCTATATTAAATATAAAAGCAACAAATAAAAACCAAAAAAGATTTGGTTGTGAAAAAATGTATGATTTATTTTTTTATTAATATTAACTGAACTGAATTTCTGTATTAAATTTATATATAAACAGCAAGATTCAAAGCAAAGGGCAGACCTAAAATCTAAAAAGACAAATAAAAATGGGACAGCAAGATAGGCTGCTGAAGTTATTTACATATAAAAGGAGATCTTCTTTTTGTCCTCGATACCGACAGATGTTTACAATCTGTTGTAGGTCTTTTAACATTTAAAGGAGATAACATCACATTATGTGTTTTTCTCCAAAATTTCTCATTCCCTGAACTTTGTTTTCTATTCTAAGATTTAATGAAAGTTAACTTTAAAGATTTGGATGTAGACTGGATCTACCTCCCCAGTCACTAAGGAGTTGACATCATCCACATCAGAAATGTTTTTAAGTGTTTAAGAGCAACATCATTTTAGAAACCCCTCATCAGAGCAAAGATCTAGCTGTGATTTGGTGATTTTAAAAGGAAGTGAATGAGAATAAACAGAATAAGGCCTGCCTGGCTGTCGAGTACATTTCTGTTCTTTGGACAATTGTCTGAAAAGCTCTCCACAATTTATTAATTTTGACTGATTTCAGCTCAATGATTCTTCTTGATATCTGCAACCGAGAAACTGAATCATCTTCAGAGAAACGCAACATCCTAATATTCACGCTGAAGCTTTGGCTAGCTATAGAAAGAAAAGCAACATTTGGATGAATTCCAGTTTCTATCTTTAAAAGAGTAGAAGAGGAAAATTTTCCACCGAAATTATTTAGAACAGTTAGGAAAAAGAAACAAGTTGAAAGATGTAATGAGACCGTAGAGCTCCTCTTTATGATCAACTCAACACAGAAACATGGAAGAACCAGGAGACCAGAACCCAAATCCAGCATAAATAACATCTTTGAATGATGTGTTGAAGGTGTAGAGGTGGACCAGTGTGTCAGATGAGACTGTGCAGAAGGACAGAATGCCAGCAGGACAGTCCGCATACACTGCTACTCTGCTGGATGCAGCGGAGGAGCGGGTGGGGATGGGTGTTTCTATGTTATTGTGAAAGACAGAGTAGCCATCATCATTGGAGCAGCTCAGACTCCAGGACTTCTCATTAAATCCAAACAGGCAATCATCAACTCTTCCTGTCCTTTTGATTCCTCTGTAACTCATTGCTATATTAACATCTCCACTCCACTCAACCTCCCAGTAACAGCGACCAGTCAGACCATTTCTACACAGCAGTTGAGTATAGTCAATAAATCTGCTTTGATGATCAGGATGTGGCTGAACTTTCGTCACATGTCTCACCTTCCTGCTGTTTTCAGACAGCTGAAGCTTTTGATTTACTGTAAATGTGTTGATTGTGAGTTGACACTGATCTGTTGAAGAAACAAACACAGTCCAGACGCAGTTAATGATAATTTATAGATACACTGATAATGACTGCTTTGTTGTCCTAAATAAATAAAAAACATACTTACATTTCCTCAGACCTGGGATCAACCACTGGACTCCAGCAGGATCCATCCTGAAAGGAGTCAGACTCTTATTTTCCATCATCATGCCAACATGGACATTACATGGATTCCAGACATGTCTTTTCTATAATAACAAAGTTTAACATTTGACTGGAGCATTAAACAAATCATTTTTAGTTTGCCATGTTTCAGCCAATTCTGTTAATTTTATTTTCTCTTTTTTGAAAAAGCAAGAAGTACATTTTTGCTTCGCCTTCCCTGATGTTACATAACCACACAACCCTGGCAAGCACCAGAAATTCAAATAAACTGGGGCTAGATGGAGGTCATAATATTCATTTATCTGAAATAAAATAGCAAATATTGAAAAAAAACCAAAAAAACATTACATTAAATTCAAGTTCTGATACTAAACTGCGATAAACAAAAATTATTTGAAATAAAAAAGAGGTGAAGCTAAAGTCTCTTTCAGTTTGAAATTACATTTTTTGAATGTTTACTTTAATTTTATATACCTTTTACATACTTGCATTTTTCTTTTTGGATTTAAAAATGTATTTTTTACAATCTTTATTTCAGTTGAAGATTTGTTTTCCACCTTCAGAACTTTTGTTTTTTTTACAATTTCAAGTTAATGTTTCCCCCAATTCAAATCTCAGCCCTGATCTGGCATTAGGGAAGCAAAATTATATCCTCAGTAACAATGGAGCAGTCAGTCCAAAGCTTCACACACCAAAGCCATGGATCACTCTGCATGTTTTACATTTATGGGTCACTTGATGGTAGAGCGAAGGAAGGACAAGGAAGCTTCGAACCATGTGTGAACCAATTGGATGGAGCTTCTGTGCTTCATGAAGCTTTATTGAGCCATCAGTTGTGATTGGAAAAATGCTTCCCCAGGGATCCAAACACAATTTAAAGGTTTGAAGAGTAACCATAGGTTAAAAAAATGTGGGGGGTTTCTGTGCATGGGAGTTTTAGGAGTTTTCATAATGATACTTAGGAGTAAGATCAAACTATTAAATATGTAACTATTTATATTAAACTGTGAAATGTGTAAATTAAGCTTCTAAGGAACCAACTAGATTTAGCAAAAATCTAGATTTCAGAAAAAGGTATTTATTACTTTAGAAAATCTGGAAACCAAGGAAACCACCTCCTGTTGCATGTGCATGTAACTAGTACATACCCTGCCTAATTCCCTCTGAGATATTTAAACATTTGTTTGCTTTTGCTTAATACAGTTTACAATTTCAGTTAAAACAACATAAAAAACTATAAATAAGCAAACAAACTTGTAGGACAGATATTTTACTCTGTGCCCCTTGATCAGACATTATTTTTAGTTGCACTAGTTCTTCCCGTACCTGAGAGTGTCCAGTCTCTGGCACAAATCGTTCAATAAATCTGTCAGCAGCTTCCTTCCTGACTCTCTTGGACTGTTGTAGCTTAAGTCAACCTCCTCAGATAGAGAGGATTAGAGCTGAGAGCTACAACCTTCCTCTGTGATAAGACAGCCTGATAGACTAAAAACACACAAAACACCACAGATTATACAAATAACAATATTAAAATACTTTCCAATTTCCAACGTTCTAAAATAATGTATAAGAGAGGGTAGAAATCCAAGTTTAAGACACTTCGGATGCCAATCATAGACATGGACGTTTCAGAGTTGCTGTACACAAGGAGGAACAACGCCGCCACATTCTGGGTTTCGGTGTAACTACATCTCTGGTACACATCTATATTTAAATAATCAAATAGAAATACAGTGTTTTGCTTTATAATGAGAGAAACATGAGGTAGCTAGACCCTTGAAACTGAAGAATGTTTAAACTATAAAGCAGCAGTTGGAGATGGATAAAAACTAAGGAATAGGACAAAAAAGAAAAGGCCTAAATGGAGTTCTGATGCTCACCTGAGAATTTCAAGCTTGCAGTTTGGTCTTTCCAGTCCAGCTGACAGAGATTTTACTCCTGAATCATTCAGGTTGTTGGTATTCAGGACCAGCTCTCTCATACTGCAGGACGGGGAGCTGAGAACCGAGGACAAAGCTAAACAACCTTTCTCTGAGAGATTACAGTCAGTCAACCTGTACAGACAATGATAACACAGAATTCAGAATTCAGTACATACATTGAATTTTAATATATCTTTAAAAAAATGTCTATCCCCAAATCATTTCTTCCAAAGATTTACTTTCAGTTTGTGAAAATCAAAGAATAAGGTTTTAAATAGATTGTAGAGGAAAAAAGCTTTTGAGTTATGAGTCTGACCTGAGAACTTGCAATTTACAGTGGAGACTCCTAAGTCCAGTGGATATCTTTTCTGCTCCTGAATCCATCAGATTTTTGTTACACAGGTCCAGTTCTCGGAGACTGCAGGACTGGGAGCTGAGAACTGCAGACGAATCTTCACAGCTTCTCTCTGAGAGGTTACAGCCACTAAGACTATAGAGAAAGTGATTTCACTAAATTTTTTAGGGGGAAAAAAAGAAAGTCATTAACATAACACACACATATATATATATATATAGTCAGTCATTTTTTACCGCTTATTCTATAGTGGGTCACAGGGAAGCTGGTGCCTATCTCCAGCAGTCTATGGGCGAGAGGCGGGGTACACCCTGGACAGGTCGCCAGTCCATCGCAGGGCAGCACACAAACAACCATGCACACCAATTGCATGTGTGTTTAGGTGACCAATTAACCTAACAGTCATGTTTATATAAGAGTAATTAATCTGTCAAAATAAGGTCAAAGTTCCCCCACTGTCGGTGAGGCGGCTGATTGAACAGTGACATTTAGCGTGGTTTGGTTAATAATTATCAATTATTAATGGGAATTAACTAATTGTAATTATTAAGTTCTTCTGAGCTCATAATCACAACACCAGATGACATCTCTGACTTTCATTCGTAAGCAATGATTTTTGGTTAAGAAAATTATTTCTCTGAATTATGATTTTTTGGGGGTTTCAGTAAAGAAGTGATGAACAAGGTCCACCAAGCTGAACTTTTTATCTTTTAGCAGATTCAACTCTCTGAAGGTGAATGGAAATATGAACTGGATGTCCTGGTTGGTTTTGTCTTCAGCCCAGTCCAGAGTGAACTTCTAGGTTAAGACTGTTTTCCCAAAGCCAGCCACTCCCTTTGTCATCAGTGTTCTGATTGGTTCATCTCTTCCAGGTTGGAGTTTAAGGATATGTTCTTGTCTGATTGTCGTTTCTGGTCTGTGTGGTTTTCTGGATGCTCTTTCAATATGTCTGACCTCATGTTCTTCATTGATCTCTCTAGCTCCTCCCTCTGTGATGTAGAGCTCTGTGTAGATCTGGTTCAGAAGAGTTGGGTTTTCTGCTTTAGGAACCCCCTCAAACACACACTGGAACTTCCTCTTCAGAGATGATTTAAGTTTAGGTCGGCTCACTGGAGCAAGATGTTCTAAAATGACAGAAAGATTTTTTACATTCAAGTTAATGTTAAATAAGCACTCTTTAGAAAGGTGATGAAGTCTTTGGTTGGTGTCTGTCAGCATCCAACATCTTGATTTGCCAATATTTGCGCGGTCTTGACAAAATTCACTAAATCTTTTAAATTGTCTACAGCTCTTTTCATAGGACCCTAAATATAATCTCTTGGATTTCCTAATGTACTCTTGCTAAGTCATTCCAAAACTTTAAATTTGCCCCGGATGAAGTTATTTTTTTGTTGACTTGCTTAATATACGGACTCACTTTCAATCCATCCGTCCGTCCATCCATCCATCCATCCATCCATCCATCCATCCATCCATCCATCCAATCCTTATAAAGTCATGATGGGGGGCTAGTGCCTCTCTCCACCAGTCTTTGGAGAGGCAGGATAGACTGGTTCCCAGTCCAAAACACACACTCATACCTAAGGGCAATTTAGAGGCACAAATTCAGTTTGGTGTTCTTCTTGTAATTTTGGCCAGAAGTTCATGTTTGGTTTCACCAGACCAAAACAGATTATGCCATAACAAGATGCTTTCTATAAAAGGAAAGACTCATGTCTTTCAATCCGACTTCGTAGTCCAGACATACAGGAGACTGTTGTCACATATTGAAAGCACCCACTTAAAACCAGAAATCTCCGCTGCTCCTTTAATGTCGCTGTTGGTCTCCCTAATGCTGTTGGGTTTGGTAATAAAACGATAGCTCAGCATAGTAGTTGTTTTAGGCTGTGCACACAATTAAAACAAAGTTATTGCACATTTTTCCTTTTACATTGTTCCTTATTTGATTTATTTGTTTTTCAATATTTATGTCACACAAAATACGAAAAAAAAGCCCTGGAAAGTTTTTACTTCATCAGATTTTTTACATTACATTTTAACAGGGCTGTGAAAACTATGTTTAAATAACACAGTACTGATGATTACTGTCAAGAGCATTCCGGTCTTGTAAAGACAGTATAATTTGATTAATTCAGGTCAATTTCTTCAGATGATTTGTGCATCATTTGTTCTTAGTGAAATGTTTACATAATTTTCTTACTGCTCTGCAGACGTACAGCCAGCTCGTCCTGCTTCATCCTCCTCAAGAAGTTCAGTGTGATTTTCACAAATGCATCACTGCTACTTTCCTTACTTTCCTTGTCCTCAAGCTCATCTTTATCATCCATCTGTTTCTCAAGAGACTGAATAAAATGGATTTAGAACCTTCTGGATCTTTTTCAACTCTTCTTTCACAAAAGTGATCATGTCGTTCTCCAGGAGCTGGAAAAGAATAATACATGAATGATGGTGCTGTAGTTCAAGCAGACACCTCAGATTTGGCCTTTCACGCACTTGTTACTGCTTTCTTTCATAACCATAAAATGCTCATGGCATCCAAGTGTCTAAACTATCAATGACCTAATGCCCCTAAGTGCTAAAATCAGAAGCTCTTGTTTAGGTGCCTGCCAATATGTGTCAAAGTTGTTGTTTTTTTTTATCCAGGAATTCGGAAAGCTTTTCAAAGTTGGTTGATAGGAATTTGACATATTCTTCAAAACTTTTAACAAAGACTACCTAATCGGCTTAGCTGAAAAAACAAATTTTATTTATTTGCTATAAGGCCACATATCAGTTCCATGTAGGACAGGCAGACAATCCCTAGGTTATAAAATAAAGCATTGGGATAACTGCAAACAGAACGTATTTGTTGTTTATGTACAGACCTTAAATATGGAGTCCAGCTGTGTTTGATGCTCCTTGGCAGATTGACCACTATAAACGTCTGAGCTCTGCTGGTCCAATCTGCAGAGCAAGCAGGAAGAATTGGATCATTTTCTGTCTGTCCACCCAAAGTAATACAGAAGACATCTTAGCAACCATTTCAAAAATGTTTTCCTGTCTTGCTGAAGTAACCTTGAAGCAAATCAAACAAATGTGAGGCACAGCTAAAAAGAAGTAGGTTTATTGTGTAAAAGTGTTTGTCAGCTTACCTGTGAACAGCTTGAAGTTTGTAAATAGATACATTATACATTAATATATATTAATGACAGTATTTGAGTAGTCCAAGTAATCGTGGATTGCTTTGTGTTTGTATGCTGATTAAATATTAGAGTGGAATAAAATAGTGACGGGACATTTTTTTTAGAAGAATACATGCATTTTCTTGTCTGCATGAAAAGAGGGATTTCGTACTTGTTCGTTTAAAGTATAATTTATGACAGATAAATAAATTGACAAAAACCCCGTGCTCCAAGAATAAAATTGTCTTTCTCTTCTTGCAGTTCTAGTTTGAAAGTTCTTGCAACTTGTTCTTCACACATGATTTGGACTAAACCTTTTTTTGTCCTGCCAAACATTTTATACTAGACTAAAAAGAAAATTCACTGTTCTTGCAAAGTATGTATTAGTCTTTTGTGATAGAACATGATAGGTTCAGAATGCTGACTTCTTTCTTGGATAATGCTCATTGCCATCCTCGGTTCTTCTTTTGGTTTGGTAGTCTGGTGTCTTTAGCTCCATCTTCTATTTATTTCCAGTTTTTTGTCACTCCTCTGTCTGAATTTATTTGTCTCCTATATTTTAGTCGTTCTTGTTTTGAGTTTGTTCTGTTTTCTAGTTTAAGCTTTTAGTTTCCTTCCTTCTCTGTCCTCTGGTTTCTCACATAGCTGTTCTCACTCTCACCTTTGTTGTTCCACTTATCACCATGCCTGAGTATATATTCCTTTTGGTCCTCTCAGTCTATGCTAGTACCTTCTATTGCCTACTCTTTAAATTCCAGGCTTTGAGTTGTTGTCCCTGTTTTTGTCCTTTGCTTCATGTTTTTAGCTATTAAATTTTTGGACTCGATGAAAGAACTTATTTTTGCTCCTACTTTAACCGCCATCTGCCTACTTATGACAACAAATTGACAAACAGGAAGTATAAGGTATTAAAGCATGATGAGATCTACAGATAAGTCTTTGTTCCCTCAAAGGAAAGACAGGAAATACCACACTGAGTTTTTTTTTGTACAAGGAGGAAGAAATCAGATTTGAATTCCTTAATATGGAGTAAGATGCTACTGCTATTTCTGTTCTGTTAGATTTTATGATCAAGAACTAAATCATGTTATTTTGGGCCTCACATAAAAGAGATATTTATTTTTTGGGTCAAAACTGCAACAATCCAAGGTCATTTTGGGATTCATAAAAGAAACAATCCACAAAGTAAAAAATAATATACACAAACAGCTCACCTCAAACAAATCACAAGGGGTTGTTATTTGGAGACATAATTTATACATACAGCAATTACTCCTAGACCGACTACAACAAATACACTTCTCCTTTAAGATATTTTTGCTTCTCTTCTGTAAATACTTTAGTAGATGTGACTAATAAAGCTAGGGAAACACTTTAGATTTTGAGTGGGTTTTAAGTATTTTATTGTGTTGTTTCAGTCCAGGTGGATCAGGTGTGAAAAGCATTTAATGGTACAGCTCTGGATTACTTTGCATCAGCAGAAAAATGTTATCGTTCATTAAAATCAGTTTGTTGCTTTAAGTAGATGTAATGTACATGCAAAGCACATCATAAACATGTGTTGAAAACAATTCAGAATTTACACACTCAACAGCAGCTTACATTTCGGATTTCAGGTTGATTAGGTCATCTATGGACTTGAAGGACACACAGCTAGGTGCAGGTTCAGGTCCAGCTTCAGCTTCATGTAACGGTTTAACAAGGATTCCAATAAAAGAAAAGGTTTTAGCTGAAGGACTGAAACACAAAAGGCAAAAAATAAAATTGCAGACAGAATGCAATAAACAATATCTTCAATGATCCCTCTAAAATGTCATGACAACAATTTATTCTGTCAAATACTGGAAAGCTTCCTCAAAATACTGAGAACAACTAAGTTCAGATCATGATGTTGTACTCTATTCATACCAGTAATGATAACAATTACAGTCAATTAAAGTTTTTATTAATGTTTTATTGATCTAAAAAGAACAAATGTTTAATGAACAAATAAAACCTGCTTAAAAGAAATGCACTTAACATACAGTCAACTCTCACAATTTACAAATTTCCTTTTATTGATTCTAAAGGGTTTACAGGAATGCAATATTATTTATAGCTCATAAAACAGTGACCAACCTGAGAAGATCCATATAAAAAGAAATGTTTCCTGTATTGCTAAACATGGGATCTCTTATAATGTAAAGAAAAAATTTACATTTCGCTTCACTTTGGTACAAATTCTTTTTATGTGGGTTCTAAAATAAAGTTTTCCAATTTAATTGTTAAATTGTAGATAGTTTGTAGTCTTATCTGAAATAAAAATCTCTGGGTTTCTATCTGCCCTCTGACTTTATTAGAGAAAAACAAGTGGTTGTTTTTTTGTTGTTGTTGTTTTTAGAGAAACAGCATTTAGTCAGTATCTAAACCCTTACAGAAACTTAATGTATCTATACGCTCCTCTATTTACACAATCTATGTTTTTTTGAGTAAATAGATACAGGTTCCTGCATAGATGAAAATATCCCATTGCCCACTCACAGAAAGTACACATAAACATACTAAATTGAAAATGACAAACTATAAAGCCTTGTGGGACATCAATTGATTAACAATGAATTTATTTTTTTTGCTTATATAGCAAAAAAATAAGACCTGAAATCTTTTATGATTGATAAACCTTTTGGAAAAGTTTAGGTTTTGTATTTATTTGATCTTATACTGTAGTTCACATAAGCACAATCTCTTCCTCCTTTGCTCATAAAATGACATTGATTAATTGATTAGGACTAAAACTAAACTGCATTGGATGTATCACAAAACAGCTGCTTTTAAAACATAATAATAAACTGTTAAGGGGTTCATTTAGAGATTAGCAGAGATACACGTTATAAAGAAATCAAATTAATTTAGGTATTTCTAAGGTTAAATCTTTGGGCCGAGACTCTTATCTTTACATACTTTCTTGTGGAAGGGAAAACCTGAATTGATTTCAAACAATTATGCAGATAACACACGTCTTGCACAAGTTGGAGTGTCTCCTGCAAGGCACAAGCTTGATGAACAACCTGCAAAACTTTAAATTGAATATAAAACGCTGGATGATAAACATTTTCTTAAGACTCAGCTTAATACATAATCCTAAAGCTCACAGATAGAAAATCAGTAAACTGTGTCAGACTACAAGCTCTAAAATGAACCCAAGGATTAACCCTCCCGCAGTCCTTACTCAGTGCTTGTACAGAGCGAGGTAGATATCACAGGAGGCGAGAATCCTCTCCGAAACGAAGTTATAAAGACAACCAAAACATAATAAAAATAATAAATAAATTAAACATAGCCGGGGTATATATATATATATAAAATTAAGTGAAAACCATAGCCAGGGTCCAACCGACCCCTCTGAGACAGCGGGGAGCATAGCTGGGGTCCAACTGACCCCCTCTGGGAAAGCGGGAGAATTCAATAAATAAATAAATATGCCACATAAACTTCCAGGGTGTGACGGGTTTTTTTATTCGCTCAATCACAAGACAGCATACATGAGAAGGTTCACTCACTTCAATAATAATAATAATGAGGCTCTCCAATAGAGCACAGTTGTCATTGACGATAAACTTCAGGAGTGTTTGCATACATCCCTAGAATCGCTGCGTGAATTCTACAGGAAGATTTCCGTTCATACAAGACCGTCTCCACTATTATTTTCACAGTCTGATCATCTGCTTTTAGGCTTCGTAGCGTCAGCAGATTCTGAATAGCAGGAATGAGATCTGGAGTTCGGAGTCGACACACGATGGGATCGTGGTGGAGTTGATAATAATCCTCATCCACATCCACATCAACCGGGCATCGGTGTCAATTTGGGCTGGAGCGACCTGTGTCACAGCCGCAGCTTTCTCGGAGGAATTTATCACAGGTCGCATTGATCAAAAATGAAGCAACCCGCTTCTCGCAGTAGATATGAGCACGGAAGACATCCATCCATCCGTCGACTTCATCCCGCTCCTGAGAAGCCCGCGGAAGTCACGAGTTGCCGGGGGCCTTCACGTTGACCTCATCCCTTGTTCCGGTACCGTATCGCTATCGACGACACCCTCCCCTTCCTCCTTGGTCTCTTAGTGCGAGGTATTCAATTCGACAAACTTGCTCGGAGACGGCGCTCCCGACGAAGAGGATAAGGAGGAAGACGTAGGGAGACGTAGGGCGGGGAGACGGAGGTTGGTTCGGACCCAAAATGTCGGAGCTTCCAGAGGAGTCAGGAGAGAATACAATCTCCTCTGACCCGACGTACACAGGCAATTTGAGAAATCCATCTGCTGCTCCCTTCATCGTGGAGGTGGGGGTAGTCATACTCTGTCCTTTGTTGCTTCAGAGGAGTGAAGACAACATCTGACACGACATGGTTTTTTTTTTATTCAGGCGACCTAAGTGCGAATACATAGATACACACACAGACACAAAGCTACAGAAAAGTATGTGCGAGGTTTCCAACAGCAGCTACCAGTGGATAAAAAACGGTTAAGAACCAATTATAAATGGAGCCCCTAGTTGAGCATTACAGTCAGTGCCAAAAACAATTGCGAGGAAATATAACAAAACACAAAGTTGCAGTTTTCAAGGCATGCAAAGACCCGGGTGCAGGCCCATGTGTACAAAATGTAGTAAGTTCTTTCCAAAAAAAATAAAATAAAATAAAGCTTAGTTTTTTTTTATTCTCATTTGTTTGTCTTTGTTTAGTCTCTCCTGAGAGTATAAAGTCCACTAACTCCCAACATTGACTGTCTGTCAAATTGACAAAACGCCACAAGACTCGGACTCTGTGGACAGGGGAGTCGCTTACTGGCTCCATCAGCCGCCGCTGCTGCTGCCGCTGCTGCCGATGATGATGATGATGATCGCTAGCGTCCTCCTGGCGGTTTGGTTGAACTTCACACCCAGGAAGGCATAGAGGATGGGGTCCAGGCAGCAATGGAAGTAGGCCAGGACTTCGGTGACGGAGATCCACGTCTCCACCGCCAGCTGCACCTCGCAGCTGGAGGACACGACAGTAGCAGACGAGGATGACCACTCCAGGTAGGATGAAGCCCACCAGGAAGTGCTGGAAGCGGAAAACTGCCATCCACGTCAGACCGCTTTCTGCCAGGTAGATGCGCTGATAGATCGCACTGGAACCTGTGCTCTCCACGCTGTCCTCCGCGAAGAGGTAGCCGGAGGAGCTTATGTCCTGTACATCCTGGACTCTGGCAAACACCAGGTCAGGTACTGTCAGGATGGCAGCAGGCAGCCACGCTCCGACGTAGATCACTCTGCCCGCCAGCAGCTTTCTGTCGATGGCAGGGACGGCCGCCAAGTACTCGTCCAAAGCCAGAATCAGGACGCTGCTGTACAGGTTCACAGTGTAGATCACGTGCACCGCCACGCAGAGGAAACCTCAGAAGTGCCATGTCTCGACAGCGTCCACAGCCCAAAGGGCAGCGTGAGGACGCACAGGAGGTCGGCGACGGAGAGATGGAGCAGATACTTATCCGTCGTAGTTTTGACCGTCTTCTGGTAGCCCACGACGAGAACGACCAGTCTGTTGCCGACGATGCCCAGGGTGAATTTTATGCCATAAAGCGTCGGGAGGAAGATCTTGTTGAAGTTGCCGCTGAGTGTGTCGAGCACACGACTCATGGACGTTTAGGTCAAAGTCTGCAGACCCGTCGGAGGTGTTGGTGTTGGCAGTGCTGTTGTCAAAAAACAGCTCGTATGCAGTGTCCTCCTAAATAGAAAAGACAGTGTTTTACTTTTTATTTTTTATTTTATTTTTTTTAGTTTTAAGTTCTTAAAAGCCAGAAAACAATCGTTTATAAACTAAAGTTTCTAACCACAATACTGGTCCTAACTTTAACTGGTCTTAAGAATAACAGTTTAAAAAACTTTGAAGAGCTGTACATCACATGTTTATTAATATAGGAAAACACCATGAATAAAGACATGAACTTTGCTTCAGTTAAGAAAAAAACAATAACAATAACAACAAGGCATAACCCACCTCTGCCATGTTCGGCTCTCGCTGATCTTGTAAAGTTTTGGTAGGACAGTGTGTTTGAGCGTTTTGCAGCAGCAGCAGCAGGACAATTAATTGTCTGACGGGCTGGAAGCGGACCTTCCCCACGTTAATAAGCAGACACAGCCAGCCGGTCAACAGAACCCCCACCCACCCTTTTTTTTTACACCCCCACCCTTTTTTTTCCCCCACCTATTCAACAGCCTCTTTCCGCTCCTCGCTATGAATAACGAACCTTGTAGTAATACCCCTGTGTGTGTGTGCGTGTGTTTGTGTGTGAAATGACACAATAATATGAAACCAGGTATAGGGTGTTATTCTCGTTTGCTTTGGGAATACACTCACATGATGCAACAAGGTCACACAGAGATACGTGGTACAAGCCAATATCGTGACACACAAAGCAAAACTAAAAAAAAAAAATACACAATTGTACACAAGTGGCTAGCACGAGCCGTAGAGGACAGTCTGTTCCAAGGGATTGACGGGCTGCGGTCGCATTGTGACAAGTTGTTGTTTTAGCCTTTCGCACAGTGTGCAGCGTGACGCTCGCAAGGACCTTCGTTTGGACCTCGAGTGAGAGTAGACGGCGGTCTACACCGCTTTCGATTATAGTAGCCTCGACCTCCGGCTTCAAACGAATCCTTCCTTTGTGGATCACGTAGACCCAAGTTTACCACTGGACCGGTTGCTCTCCCGCGAGGTGAATGGAGTAACGGTCGTCTACGGACGGACGTGAGTTCGCGCTCGACTTCGAATTCGGCCATCGCGGCCAGAAGCTCCGGACTGCTCCAGACTTACTTTTCAGTCTCTGGAGACTCCTGTGAATTGTATGCGTTAGGGGTTGCTCAGTTCCGTCAGTTCCCGAGACCACGAAATAAAGCGATAAAAAGACGCCCACCCAAAAAAAAGAAAAAAGAAGAAAATGCAAAAAATGAAAGAAAAGACAAACACAGAGGGGGGGCGGTAGCAGCAGCAGCAGCTTATTGCGAATCCTCCGACATGACATCATCAGCAGCAGCAGTGTAAGCATCAGTGGCAGCCTCCCGGAGCGAACGTCTGCACATGCAGCAGCACGGAGGTCCGCAGGATCTACACACATACTCGTGATAGAGACAGCAGACCGAGCTGGTCTTGCGGTCCTTGTCGCGGGGGCACAAGTGTCACCTCTTCTTCTTTCTCTTTTTCTCTTCGGTGGCCTCGTCCTCCTCTCCTTCGTCATCCTCCTCCTCCTCCTCTTCTTCGTCGTCCTCCTGCTCGTCATCGTAGCCCTCCGCTGCAGCGGACTCCCCCTCCACCACTGATCCCTCCAACCACAGCGGGGTAATGTTGGCAATGTGACGCAGAAGGCTCGCTGCGGCCCAGCATGTGGGAAAGAGACCACGAAAGACATAGGAGGCAACGACAAACAAAAAACAACAAAAACTCGAGCGAGACTGCACGCGGAGTCTGTGCTACCCCTATAGGACTGCAGGAGGGTTAAAATCTTGTCCCTCCACCTCAGCAGAGATTTTTTCAGACAGCCTCTTAGTGATGGCTTGAAAGTGTTTGTAGTGGCAACTTATCTTTGATTTTGTAACGGCCTGCATAACAAGTGCATTAACAAGGAGGATGATGGATGACTGCTGCTACTCCTGAACCTGGACCCAATGACAGCGGCTCAACAACCCCTGTGGTAGCTTCTGGGGCCTGCTTAAATTCACATCCATTTCTATCCTTTACTTTTTCCTGTTCAATGACTTTTACCCCTATTGAGAGGTTTGATTCTTCTGGCATAAAGTTGTGCACCGCTGTAACTTCTGTTTTATTATTTCCTAGTTCTTCTTGAATGATAAAAATTCTGGTGCAACTCTGTTGTGTCGTCCCTCAGTGTATTTTTGAAGGAATGTCTTAATTTTGACTCCGACTCCTTTGTTCTTCTATTTTCCAGTTGATAGTGGAGTTGCTCTATCATCCAACCCATGATTTTCAATGGGTTGAATCGTTTCCACTGAAATCCCTGGGATCTGTAAATGTTGCTTTTCAGAGATCTCTTTCACTTCTGTTACATCTGACAGTTCCTCAGAGATAAATTCATTCATTATTTTCAGCTCTGACTCCTTTTCCTTAGAGATAAAATCATTTACCTTGGTCATTTTTGATATCTAATCAGAGATGATTCCTGATTCTCAAAAAGAAAATTACTATCATATGTGCCCTCTGCTGTGGCCTCCTCAAGTTCTGGTTCCTCTGTTATGACCGGTAACACCCTATACCGTCCATGGTGGTCCCTACAATAGGACTTCCCAAATCTCCATTTCCTTCCTTCCTTTTGTGGAGTTTGGATGGCTTTTGGCTCCACGGTCTGGCGATCTTCTTTACATTTCCAGACTAACAATTCCTTTATCGTTCTGATTGCGTGTAGAAGCATTAAATCGACTGAGTTCACAGCAATGATTTGCAGGACAAAAGAAGCGGCTTGATCATGCATGCACCAGATTGAAGATCTCACCTTTTCTTGAACCTGTTTTACAAATAACTCGTTGAAACAGTCAAAGCTCTCGGGGTGAGTCTTTCCATTAATCTCAAGGGGGTCTGCAAATGATTTTAGAAGCGAATTGCCCACAACGGCCACCACATCTCCAGATCTCATGCGTCTTCTGCGGATGGAACAAAGGTGGTATATTCCTGCACAAGGTTCAACAGCAGCTCCTTTACTTGAAGAGATGCATGAGAACAGCAGGACACTGTCTCGGGACTTTCCCTGTCTTGGGATCTCCCAGCAGTCAGAAAAATAAATAAATACCACTTTGCACCTTTCCCAACCCACAAGCACTAACTTTGACTCTGATCCGTTTCCAAGTGATTTGCCGGACACTGACTCAGATCTCCTATTTATAGATACAGATGTGCTGAAAGATTCACAACAATCTGCACCAGCTGCAGAAGTTAAATCTTGGCTGAATAGAGGGGCCATAAAAAAAGATGACATTTATCATTTGGAAAATAAACCAATATTACCAAAGAATTTATACAGGACGGCGGCCCATGTGACACACGGAATTTCCCATGTGTCAAAAGGGGGAATGATGCACTTAGTAAATCTACATTTCCACACCATAAATTTTTCTGACTATGCAAAAAACTTTTGTAGATCATGTATTATCTGCTGCAAACATAATCCACAGGGAAACATGAGACCCAAAAGAGGCCAGTTCCCAGCAGCAACTCATCCCTTTCACACGATACACATGGATTTCATAGAGTTATCATGGTCAGGGGGGAAGAAATATTGTTTAGTGGTCATAGATGCATTTTCAAAGTGGGTTGAAATATACTCTGTAAAGCACTGTAATGCACTCACAGTGGCAAAGAGTTTAGTGACACATTTTTCCCCACATATGGTATCCCACAAATCATAAGATCAGATAATGGGACTCATTTTGTAAATAATGTAATAGAACTGTGCTCTAAAGCATTAAGGTTTCAGTTAAAAAACCATTGTTCTTACCACCCACAATCTGCTGGGTTGGTTGAACGAACAAATGGAACAATAAAAAATAGATTAAGGAAAGCGATGGCAGAAACAGGGCGGCCGTGGCCCGAATGCCTATCCCTGGTTAAAATATGGATGAGAATAACTCAAATTCAGACTGGTCTCACTCCATTGAAAATAGTGTATGGAAGACCTTTTCATTGCCATCAGAAAATGGATGACATAGGAAAAGCACAGCAGGAAACATCATATTAACTGAATGGATGAATAAAATGTTACAAACAAAGGAAGTACAGATGTCCAGTGGTCTGCCGATAATCTTCTGCATCCTATCCACAGAACACCTGAGACCTGGAGACCTGGTCCTGATTAAGGACACTCCATAGAAAGGATTGGAGTGCCCCCGCTGGAAAGGCCATACCGAGTTCTCCTGACCACACCGACAGCTCTAAGAATCGCAGAGAGAACCATCCTGATCCACAAGAGCCACTGTAAGCCAATATACCGTTACAGGAGCCAATAACCAACCGACGGGGTAACAGGGGGGGAAGACCGGCTACAAAGGGGCTGGTGGACCATAGGGCTCACAGCATCTCAAACCGGTGAAGAGAACAACAGACCTGTTGCCCAACTTAGTATGGGGCTTTTTGTAACATGTGGACAGGACTGATAAGCCTGAGCTAATTCTTGGTAGCAGGACTCTTTTCTCTGTTTAAGGCAGGATCCACAGGATACAACATCACAGGAGAAGAGATGGAACACGGACGCTGCTCATCTCAGACCCTAAGAAAGGAGGAAGACATCTGTTTCTGCAGAACTATTGTATCGTTATGTGTATGAAACAACTAAAGCACAAAATAAAACAGATTGTTATGTATGTTCTATCATGCCAGTTCATTCCCAGGGCCCTACAGTGTATGTGAGAAAGATGAATTTAAGCTTTGGCCAGAAGGAGATAAAGTGACACTATCTCTCCTTCCTTGGTTAGGTGTTGGCAAACTAATGCTGCGTGTGGAAACTATAAGCTACCGATTAGGGCTATTTTTGAATAACTCCATAATAGCAGAAGATGGCCAAAACATAGAAATGAACGCTATGCGAGCCATGATAATTCAGAACCGCATGGCTTTGGATATTCTAACAGCATCAACGGGAGGCGTTTGCGTTTTGCTGAACAACACTTGTTGCACATATATTCCAGATAATATACATTCCTCAGATATAACAGGAGCACTCAATAACCTGCGTAACCTGCAAAACGTCATGACAAACGACCACCCGACTCCCAGCTCCTTTTGGTTAGACTGGATGCTCCAAGGGGGATGGATGAATTGGGTTCAGATTTTCTTACTTGCTATAGCAGTATTCCTGATCATCCTGTGCATCTTGTCAATATGTATTATTCCATGCTGCAAATGTATGGTAAAAAGGATAGTGACTCAGTCAATCACAGTCGCATATGCAGCATTGATTCAAGTGGACACCACATTGGACCCAAAAACAGATGACTATGATTACATGTTGTAAATGAATATATCTACAATGCCTGAGTGTACTCATAATTGTACTTCATAAAATGACCTTATAGCAGAAAATCGAAAGAAGTTGCTGTTTAAGTGAAATGAGGAAAAAGTACAATGAGACATGAACAAGCCTTGTTTTGGTTCTTTTACTTTTGTTACATTGTTTTAATTCCTTTACTTTTATTACATTTTGTTTTCTTGATTTATTACATTGTTTTATTATTATACTCTACCATGAGGTGGTCGCCAAGGCGGAGGGGCCGTGTGAGTATTTTTCCCACAGTATAATCTGCTTTCCGCCAGTGGGTTTTTTCGCTCACACAGAGTTATTTCTTTTACATGTATCTGATCATGACTTTATTCGTGATAAAAATGGAGGGACTGTTAGGGTTTGAAAACTTTGTATTGTTTATCACTCTTCCTTCCCAGGGAGAGGAGTGAGTTATGCTACTATCAGCAACATCTGGTGGCTGCTAGTACCAGTCCCCACTCCCTCTCTGTTTAAAAGCAAAATACCTGCACCCTAACCCTTCTGACCCCACACCACACACACAGACACAGACACACATACACCCCCTAAATGCTTGGAATGTCTGTTGAACTGTGTATGTGAACCACATATATAAATAAAGAGAGATGGTGCCAACACTTTGTAGTTGCACTGCAGAGTGGGCTACCATCTTGCTGCAAGATTAACAAAGACTCATGTGTCGTTCCTTCTGAGCTGGATTATTTGATCCTTAATACCTAACAATTTTGATTTAATTGATATTGGCTCATTAAAGCAGGTTTTTATTCCTCACAATCCCTTTACACATCAGTGTGTGCGTGTACATGTATGTGTGTCGGAGAAACCTCTTCAGTAAGAAAGACTTTGAAGTGGTGGCTGTTGGACAGGATGGGATGCTCAGAGATCCTGTTGAGGAAGCGATGCAGGGCTTTCCTCCTGGTCTCGATAAAGTCATCATTGAAGCGATCCACCATGCCTTTCATCACAAACTTCTCTGGGAGAGGCTGCAAACACAGCAACATAAAACCTCACACAAGCAAGCAACATGATGACCATGATGCAGTTTCATCTGTTCATTGGTGGAAGTTGGTGTCAGTAGGTCAGGTGACAACTGATTTTCTGATGTCTTCTGCCTGTGGCTGTTTCCTGGTTGTACTTGTTCTGCAACAACACACTTGGTTTGGCCATTAGCAGATATTAATAATTATGACTAACAATTATAAATAATTTTGTAAATAAATAATAAAGTTAGAATATAAGGTTTTTAAGCAGACTAACAACGTTTAGTCTGTTAGGTATTATCCAGTGCATACCATTCCAATGAGGCGTGGTTTTACAGAACAACAGATGAAGATGTAATTCTGACATATTTTAGGTTAGGGAGAGAAGATGAAGGGAAAACACAGCTAAAACAGGCAAACTCACCTTACTGGACCATTAGCGTTTCAACCGCTTGTTGAAATAAAGTTTGTCTCAACTTTAAAACACAGCCCAAATAAAAAAAAAAAAACAGTTAAAATAGTTAAAGCCTCACAATGAAATATATATTTTATTTATATAAATAATATTTTTATTGTTTTATCCTTCTTCTATGCAGAAGCTCAAAAAGAAATGTTACGGAGACTAGTCTTTCTTTGGTCGGTTTATGATCGACGGATACGCAGACATCAGATTGTACTCATCTTTGGATCCTGGATGTACGCCTTTACTCAGCCGGGAGGATCGGGACATAAGGATGTTTACCTGCGGGTCTCTACTTGTGATGCAGTTGTGATGCTGCTGCACATAGAGTTTTGTACTACGATGACATAAGGATTCCAGCTGTGACTCCTTATTGTTGGGCTGTCCTGAAAGTAGGTTAATGATGTGCATTCTGGGATTTAGAGTTTCACCGGACTCTTTGTTTGTATACTTCAGATGTTGTCTCCATCCATGGCTGGGTCCAACAAACAACTTTTTTCTGTTTGAGCGTGTTCTCTTCTTGGTAAACAATCATTTCCTACATCCAAGAATCCGTGAACTGACAGTATCACCACTGGTTTGAATGCAGGACTTAATCACCGCTATGTGGTTGTGTTACTTCCCAAGTTAAATGGCATCCCTGAAATGACACAAAGTGGGTGGCTGCTGCAGCTGAAGAGAGATGATGTGAAGAGCAAAGCCTCAAATCCTCTAACGTTGAGTGCTTCTGGGGTTCAACAAGTGGCATCTGTCACATCTTCACAGCTTCCAAACACTGATCTGGTGGCTCTGATTCAGACACTGGGTTTTCTGGAGCCCCGTGTGAAAGAGCTGGAGATGAGATTGCAACCTCAAGATGGGATGGAAGTCTGAAACCAGTGAGTGCGCCCCCCTCCTGATCCCTGCTCTTAGCAATCTGAAGCCAGCAGCAGGACTTTGATGTGTGCAAAGTCGAATTGATTACAAGTGTCGTCACAGGTCTGTTTAAAAAGTCAATCAGACATCTACTGCTGATCCAGAACGCTGCTGGCCGAGTCCTCACTAAAACTAAGAAAGTAGAGCATATCACCCGGATTCTAAAGTCCTTCCACTGGCTCCATGTATCTAGAATAGATGTAGAATAGGCTTTAAAATACTTCTGTTAGTCTATAAGTCACTGAATGGCTTAGCACCTAAATATTTTTAAACGCTACTGCTGTTGTATCAACGTTCCCAAACCACTTAGGTCTTCTGGTTCCAGTCTACTCTGCATCTGCACGACTCTGCTTTTAATTTTATTGAAACTATTAACTGAAACATTAATCTTAGTCTGTAGTCCAACTTTTTATTACCTGCCTTTATCATGTCACTGTATTGTACTTTTTTCCTAATGTAAAGCACTTTGAATTGTCTTGTTGCTGAAGTGTGCTATTCAAATAAACTTGTCTTGCCTCATAACCATGTTTGAAAGCTTCTGTTGCTATTTACCAGATTATCAGAAATCTCTGAATATGGACAACCAAACTGTTTGCAGGATAATATCATAATAATAATAATGTTGGAAACTCGTGGTGTCAAAAATAATAATAAAACCTGCAAAGGTTTCCTGAGCCTCTTAATGGTCTCTCAGTCAGGGTCAATAGGAGACACAATCATGGAGAAGACTGCTGACTGGACAGATGTCCAGAAGACATTCATTGACACCCTCCATTAGGAGGTTAAGCCATAAAAGGCCGTTGTGTGTGTGTGTGTGTGAGTGCTGTGTCCAAGCATAGTCCTAAAAGGTTAACTGGAAGGGAAAAGTGTGGTAGGGAAAGGTGCACCAGCAACAGGGGTACCTGCAGCCTTGAGAGGATTGTCAAGCAAAATTCATTGGAGAATGAAGTTTGCATTATATTTGTAAATAAGGTCCCAGAGTCTGGAAGAAGAATGGAGAAGCAACAGAATCCATGTTGGCTGATATCCAGTTTGAAGGTTCCACAGTCAGTGATGATCTGGGCTGCCATGTTACCTGCTGGTTCTGGTCCACTGGATTTTGAGTCAACACAGCCATCTACCAGGACATTTTAAAGCGTTTCATGCTTCCTTCTGCTGGCAAGCTTTATGAAGACTGATCTTGGTACCTGCCACGTTGCGCTGATGCAGTAATTCAGGTAACAGGAGCCAAAGTATTGAGTGCTTTGGAATGAACATACTTTTCAGAAGTCTGACTTTTCTGTTTAAAATATCCTTTTCTATTGATCTCATGTGATATTCTAATATTCTGGGACACTGAATTTTTGGTTTTCATTCTCTGTAAGCCATAATCATCCAAATCATAAATAAAGACTTAAAAATAGCTCACTCTATGTGTAACTAATCTATGTAATATGAGTTTCACATTCTGAAATAAGAGACAGCAAACACTGAACTTTTTCACAATATTGTACATTTTTTTTGTAAAAATACCTGTATTACAGTTCCTAATATCGGTTCCAAGCAGTTCCAAGCAAAAAGAAATTAAGGGGTCTCATTATAGTCTTCTGAGTCCGAAACAGAAACCTCAATAATTACTTCTGGTGTGGCTGAAAAGGTGATGCTGTGATACATACATGGACAATAAGTGTTGGGTAGTTTTCCTCCAACCGGCTTTTGAGCCACAGAAAATCCTGGTACCGTCGACGTACTTCATACTCGCTGGAGTCAAACTCACTGCGTGTGGTCTGGAGAAGACAAACGTTCATCATGCAGTACTGGAACTTTAATGCCTTAATTTTGACTAAGTAATTACAAAAACAAATAATGCGTTAAAAAGTAATCACACTGTGGACTATAAACCCGTATCCCATCTGAACAAGTTATTGAATGAACAGGTGAGTAAATATCAGATGGTGCAGATGATTGTTACTACAGTCTATGAAACATCCAGTCCTGTCACATTTATCAGTGTGTGTTTCACCTATGGCACTCTTCTGTTACATGGTGTGTGTGTTTATCAAGATGACGCTTTTTAGACTAACAGTGTTCTACTGCATAGGGAGCTTCTGTCAGCTGATTTCTTCTATCCCACTTTTAGGTTTACTGACTATGTTGGGCTGAGAGGTCAAGGCTCTGTTCACAACGAATGACTACAACAATTTAAATAATTATTTGTTGAGTTACTCAGAAGACTGTGTCAAGTGCCCTGCCATGTCAGCCACTCCAAGCATTAGCCATGCTGAGGTAAGGGGATTATCATCAGTGCAGACAGTGATTCTGCATATCGTAGTACGAGATTAAAAATGCTTATAGGGTCATGGCTCCAACTTTTAAGTAGCACTCATGTTAATGACCTAATAGAGGTGCATATGTGTGGAAGTTGCAGATTACCAAAACATAAAAAACTCCATGACAGCCTGGTTTAGCTGCAGAAATCGAGTAATATCATGACATCAACAAACAGTACATAGTTCCAATAATTTCATATTAACTCAAAAATATGCATTTTAAACCCATTCACAACAGACTGTGGAACTACTAACAACCTCTGTGAGTGGACAGATTTACTAGCTCACCTTGGTCACAACTCTGTACATAACGAAGGTCTCAATAGCAGTGATGTGGCTCTCTGGGTTGTCCACAGTAATGAAGATCTCTTTATTAATGGCATCTTGTTGCTCCTCTTCATCCAGTCTGAACTGGTTGACCATGGAGTCAGGAGAGTTGGGCATGGGGCTACCCTCAGCCAGGGAGGTGTTCTGGATTAACAGATAATATGTTCTTAGGTTTGTCTTATGCTCTTAGATTAGTGTGATGATTTCAACAGTGTGGGTTGATCATGAAAAATTATTAAACCATAGCCTGACGACGCTCAGCAGTTTGAATAATACATGTCTTCTGTAGAAGGAAAGAAAGAACAAATTATAAACTACCGTTTATGTCTTCCACTGGTCCGATTCTCACCATTTTGCTTTATTTTATGCCCAGTTCAACATGTTTTGGTTATGAGTGGGTTATGAGGATGTGTGGTTAAACCTCTAGAAAATCAATAACGTTCGCTCATGTTTTCTATGGCCTGCCAAGTTTTATCCTCCATCCTTTCCTGACCGATTTTGCTCTGTGTTTTTGGTATGGCAGGATGATATCTTATTCATCCATCCATTATCTAAACCCTCTTATTTGTGCAGGACCGCAGGGATGATGCAGTCTTCACAAATCAAAAAGCTTCCACCTTGTGACATCTACAGCCCCTGACAACAGATAATGAATCACTGCTGGATGTGCAGGTTTATGATGTAGGAAAATAAAACATCAGAAATTATTGTAGAGGGTGGAACAGGAACTGCTATACTAAATATGAAACAATAAGCAATACATTTTAACAATATCATGACATTTTTAGGCTTGAATTCTTTCATGTTTTCAAAGAGCATGTCATACTAACACGTTGCTGTTTAGAAACATGGACATTTAAACTGAACAGGTATTTCGCAGTGGCAACACTAACAACATAATAATAGAGATCCAGATGAAGTGCAGTGGAGCAAATTCAGCAGTACATGTTAGAAAAAGCTTCTGTATACATCCACAGTATCACACACACAAGGCCTCCCTCACTGTGGAGGTACTGTCCTCACATTCAAATCATACTGTTTATGCAAACATCCGTGCTCCCTGTAGGACGGTTCCTCTGAAACAGCCTAGAAACTGCTGAGGTCAGGAGAAAACCTAAGAGATATACAGCAAAGAGAGATCCAACTCTGACCCTGTTTTAAGAATAGCTTCCAACTCACCCTGTAGCACTTCTTCACAAAATTTAGTCAACTCAAGATAACTTTATTTGCAAAGAACTGGTTGTTATGGTTACAGACTAAAGGAACAAGGGAGCAGCCTACACTATAGGAGTTACAAATGTTTTGGCATCATCATATAATCTTTTATATTTGAATTAGCTTAGATTATCTGAACCAAAATGATGAAGAAATGTCTGTCTGTAATTGAACTAGAAATGTAAAATGCACAAAGGAGGGATTCTGACACGCCTAATGGTAGCTCTGTAAATTGTAACCTAACAGAATACATTCACCGGCCACTTTATTAGGTACACCTTGCTCATACCGGGTTGGACCCCCTTTTGCCTTCAGAACTGCCTTAATCCTTGGTGGCATAGATTCAACAAGGTACTGGAAACATTCCTCAGACAGTTTGGTCCATATTGACATGATAGCATCACACAGATGCTGCAGATTTGTCGGCTGCACATCCATGATGTGAATCTCCCGTTCCACCACATCCCAAAGCTGCTCTATTGGATTGAGATCTGGTGACTGGAGGCCATTTGAGTCCAGTGAACTCATTGTCATGCTCAAGAAACCAGTCTGAGATGATTCGTGCTTTATGACATGGCGCGTTATCCTGCTGGAAGTAACCATCAGAAGATGGGTACACTGTGGTCATAAAGGCATGGACATGGTCAGCAACAATACTCAGGTAGGCTGTGGCGTTGACACGATGCTCAATTGGTACTAAGAGGCTGAAAGTGCGCCAAGAAAATATCCCCCACACCATTACACCATCACCACCAGCCTGAACCGTTGATACAAGGCAGGATGGATCCATGCTTTCATGTTGTTGGCGCCAAATTCTGACCCTACCATCCGAATGTCGCAGCAGAAATCGAGACTCATCAGACCAGGCAACGTTTTTCCAATCTTCTATTGTCTAATTTTGGTGAGCCTGTGTGAATTGTAGCCTCAGTTTCCTGTTTTTAGCTGACAGAAGTGGCACCCGGTGTGGTCTTCTGCTGCTGTAGCCCATCTGCCTCAAGGTTCGATGTGTTGTGCGTTCAGAGATGCTCTTCTGCATGACTTGGTTGTGACGAGTGGTTATTCGAGTTACTGTTGCCTTTCTATCAGCTCGAACCAGTCTGGCCATTCTCCTCTGACCTCTGGCATCAACAAGGCATTTGCACCCACAGAACTGCTCGCTCACTGGATATTTTCTCTTTTTCTGACCATTCTCTGTAAAGCCTAGAGATGGTAGTGCGTGAAAATCCCAGTAGATTAGAAGTTTCTGACTGAGTTTCTTGCACCAACAACCATGCCATGTTCAAAGTCACTTAAATCAGTTCAAACTGATGCTCGGTTTAAACTGCAGCAGATCGTCTTGACCATGTCTACATGCCTAAATGCACTGAGTTGCTGCCATGTGGTTGGCTGATTAGAAAGTGGCGTTAACGAGCAGTTGGACAGGTGTACCTAATAAAGTGGCCGGTGAGTGTATGACTGCGGTTGTTGAACTCCTACAAGTGGAAAATATCCAGGATCATTTACGTTACAGCTGCCCTGAAAGGCTCGCCAGGTCTTGTGATTATGGTAATCTAATCAGTGAACTATGTCTTTGTTGTGAGAGGAGGAGGGATAAGTCTGGTAGGTCAAACCAAACACCTCAGATAGTATTCTGTAAGCCCCTCTGAGTTGAATCTTTGAACCAGGCCTGGCGGATTAATGACAGCTGGTGTTAGGGCTACAGCCACTGGATCATTATGAGCTTAGCCATGTTATTTGAACTGCCATATTTAACAGAATTCCAGGTTCATCCAATTTCCAACAGCCTGTCCCAAAGTAAAGCAGGAGAACCTCTGTAAGCATCTGTCCTCGTATGTTCTTCTTGTATGTTCTGGCCGGTGTTTACATCCCACCTAAGCTGATAACACACATGGAGAAAAAACACCCAGACTCTCGTCATTGTTCTTGGGGATTTTAACAGCGCAAATCTCTTTTTTTTCTATAACTTTTTTTTTTTATTGAGTTTTCTTCGCACGGTGTTTGGGCACATCGTACATACATAGTTATACATTCTTACATCAATGTCCTTATTAACCAGTATTAATGGTGGTGTCCTCTTCTTGTGATCTATAATCTGTCCATTTTTCCTCAAATTGTGTCTTGTAGTCCTATTTTATGTGTAATTTTCTCCATAACAAATAGTTCTTCCACTGTGCACACCCTGTGTACCACAATTTCGTAATTGTTTTTTCACTTGCTGATAGCAGCAAATACTCATCCTCTCTCAGTATGCATTGTCCTAGATAACCCAGATAAAGTATTTTATACTTTTTTGGCATCTCATATCCTGTTAATTTTTTTTTTACTTAGCCATATTTTGTCCCAATAATCTTTTATCATTTGACATGATACATTTTTTTTACCGTGTGCTATTAAATTCCGTACCTCAGTGGAAGAACATTCATCTTGGCTACCTCTAGCCTAAATCCAAGTCCAAAATAACAGCCAACCATATCTCCAAGTCTTTCCTAATTTCCTGGTTGATTTTTAAATAATTTTTTATATAATCAAATAACTTATCTATTTCTTTTGTTATGTTTACTCCTAAGTATTTTAATTGATTTTGCTTTCCGGTGGAGCTTATATGCATCCTTTTTCTCCTGTGATGGAGAATAATTAATTGACAAAATTTGCATTTTTGTGACATTAATTTTGTATCCTGAATACTTTCCATAATCCTCTAATAACCTCTAATAGTTTTTGGGAAGCTGTTGTTAGGCTGCTTTAAAAAAAAAACAGTATATCATCCGCATAAAGTCCTACCTTATGGTCCTCCTCCCCTATCTTCACCCCCTTAACAACTACTTCGTGCCTCATCATTTGGGCTAAGGGTTCGATAAACAATGCGAAGAGACCGCACCCGTCTTGTTCCTCTTTCTAATGTGAATTTCTTTGTCAAGCTACCATTTATTTTGATCCTCGCCTGTGGTTCCTGATACAGTGCCTTGCGAAAGTATTCGGCCCCCTTGAACTTTTCAACCTCTTGCCACATTTCAGGCTTCAAACAAAGATATAAAATTCAAATTTTTTGTGAAGAATCAACAACAAGTGGGACACAATCGTGAAGTGGAATGAAATTTATTGGATGTGTCAAACTTTTTTAACAAATAAAAAACTGAAAAGTGGGCCGTGCAATATTATTCGGCCCCCTTGCGTTAATACTTTGTAGCGCCACCCTTTGCTGCAATTACAGCTGCAAGTCGCTTGGGGTATGTCTCTATCAGTTTTTGCACATCGAGAGACTGAAATTCTTGCCCATTCTTCCTTGCAAAACAGCTCGAGCTCAGTGAGGTTGGATGGAGAGCGTTCGTGAACAGCAGTCTTCAGCTCTTTCCACAGATTCTCGATTGGATTCAGGTCTGGACTTTGACTTGGCCATTCCAACACCTGGATACGTTTATTTGTGAACCATTCCATTGTAGATTTGGCTTTATGTTTTGGATCATTGTCTTGTTGGAAGATAAATCTCCGTCCCAGTCTCAGGTCTCTTGCAGACTCCAACAGGTTTTCTATCAGAATGGTCCTGTATTTGGCCCCATCCATCTTCCCATCAATATTGACCATCTTCCCTGTCCCTGCTGACGAAAAGCAGGCCCAAACCATGATGCTGCCACCACCATGTTTGACAGAGAGGATGGTGTGTTTAGGGTTATGTGCTGTGTTGCTTTTACGCCAAACATATCGTTTTGCATTGTGGCCAAACAGTTCGATTTTGGTTTCATCTGACCAGAGCACCTTCTTCCACATGTTGGGTGTGTCTCCTAGGTGGCTTGTGGCAAACTTTAAACAAGACTTTTTATGGATATCGTTGAGAAATGACTTTCTTCTTGCCACTCTTCCATAAAGGCCAGATTTGTGCAGTGTACTCGTGCCTGAGAACCTGTGCTGACCAACTGGCACCCATCTTCACTCATACCTTCAAAAAGTCTCTGGAGCTATGAGTGGTTTCTTCATTCTTCAAATGATTCAAATTCCTTGTTTGTGTGTCACAAACTTGGCTGAAAGTGTTGATATGCAACACATCCATATTGGGAAAGTTAGATGTTTCAAAAAAGAAAATGAATTATGTAAAAAAATAACAGAAATACCTTTAGTCCCCATAGCTGAGTGTAAATGAATATTCTAATGGCCCTTTTCAACTGGCTCCATGTATGCCAGCCCCGACCCACCCGGCCCGCTTTGCGGGTGTTTCCATTACTGTTTTTCCGTACTGTGTTGGCCGTTTATGGCCATGCTCCTGAAGTACGTCACCGAGGTAGTACAGGGAAAGTTTATACAACTCAAAAGCGGCTACAAAAATTTGGGCTTTATCAATGGCCACAGCGGTTCAAACTGAAATATTTACAAATTATAAACCATGACTGAAGGCTGAAAGAAAAGAAAAAAGACACTATGTCAGCTTTCTGAATTACATGCAGGTAGCGGCTCTGTATTTAATAACATCCTAAATCAACTGATCACACATAAATTCAGCTGTTCAGACTTACACACATTTCCCTCAAAACACACATAACAAAACCGCCATAAAACAGTTTGTTTGGTTCGGAAATGTATTGACGGTCTTAAATTCTGGCTGGGCTGTGGTCCAGATAATTATCCCACTGGATCATTTTATACATACAAATATACAAGACATTCTTGCATATACAATGATACAAAAAGTATTTGTATTTTGTTTTTTTATGTTTTTATTTTCCATTAATATTTTATGGTTTCACGCGGATGACTTTAATGTGACAAAGTAACACAGTTAACAGCACACTACACTGACGGCTGAAGGCAAGGCTTCCAGCAGTCAGTGAGTCAGTGAAGAGGCAGCAGGTTCTGTACGGAGTGCCTAAAACAACTCAGTGGAAAAGGGGCCAAAGACTTCATTGAATTGTGTTGTAAACAAATGATGTGAGCCTGATATACACTCACCGGCCACTTTATTAGGTACACCTGTCCAACTGCTCGTTAATGCAAATTTCTAATCAGCCAATCACATGGCAGCAAGCTCAATGCATTTAGGCATGTTGACATGGTCAAGACGATCTGCTGCAGTTAAAACTGAGCATCAGAATGGGGAATAAAGGTGATTTAAGTAACTTTGAACGTGGCATGGTTGTTGGTGGCAGACGGGCTGGTCTGAGTATTTCAGAAACTGCTGATCTACTGGGATTTTCACGCACTACCATCTCTAGGGTTTACAGAGAATGGTCCAAAAAACAGAAAATATCCAGTGAGCAGCAGTTCTGTGGGTGCAAATGCCTTGTTGATGCCAGAGGTCAGAGGAGAATGGCCAGACTGGTTGGAGCTGATAGAAAGGCAACAGTAACTCAAATAACCACTCGTTACAACCAAGGCATGCAGAAGAGCATCTCTGAACGCACAACAAGTCGAACCTTGAGGCGGATGGGCTACAGCAGCAGAAGACCACACCGGGTGCCACTCCTGTTAGCTAAGAACAGGAAACTGAGGCTACAATTCACACAGGCTCACCAAAATTAGACAATAGAAGATTGGAAAAACGTTGCCTGGTCTGATGAGTCTCGATTTCTGCTGCAACATTCGGATGGTAGGGTCAGAATTTGGCGTCAACAACATGAAAGCATGGATCCATCCTGCCTTGCATCAACGGTTCAGGCTGGTGGTGGTGGTGTAATGGTGTGGGGGATATTTTCTTGGCACACTGTGGGCCCCTTAGTACCAATTGAGCATCGTGTCAACGCCACAGCCTACCTGAGTATTGTTGCTGACCATGTCCATCCCTTTATGACCACAGTGGACCCATCTTCTGATGGTTACTTCCAGCAGGATAACGCGCCATGTCATAAAGCACGAATCATCTCAGACTGGTTTCTTGAGCATGACAATGAGTTCACTGGACTCAAATGGCCTCCACAGTCACCAGATCTCAATCCAATAGAGCAGCTTTGGGATGTGGTGGAACGGGAGATTTGCATCATGGATGCAGCCGACAAATCTGCAGCATCTGTGTGATGCTATCATGTCAATATGGACCAAACTCCCTGAGGAATGTTTCCAGTACCTCGTTGAATCTATGCCACCAAGGATTAAGGCAGTTCTGAAGGCAAAAGGGGGTCCAACCCGGTACTAGCAAGGTGTACCTAATAAAGTGGCCGGTGAGTGTAGTGAGATAGAGGGGAGTAACTAGTGAATGTTATTGCTGCTAAAGGTTTTTACAGACATAGCCTTTGCATGTGGAACCTGTTTAGATGTAAATAATATTAGAACCCAGGAAAGTCCTGATCATTTTAATCATGGCCTGATAAATTAGGGTTGTCCAACTCCAGTCCTTAAGGGGCGCTGTCCTACAACTTTTAGATGTGTCTCTGTTTCAGCACACATGAATCATATGATCAGGTCCTTAACAGAACTCAGCCGAGCCTGAATGCACGCTGAGGAGGTAATTCCATCTGGTTCAGGTGTGTTGGACGAGGGACTAAAATTTACAGCAAACCGGCCCTCGAGGACTGGAGTTTAAGGCCCCGATTTAAAACCCTCGAAATAGAATAGGGTGTACTCTCTTTTCCCTAGGACTATTGTTGACAAACAACCAGACCCTACAGCAAATACAGAAACTAAATTTCCAAAACTCCTTGGATTAACTTATGTTTGTGATCAAATTAACAGCAAAAGTTTAAGTTGCAACTCTTTTCAAAAAGCCCCTTTCGAGAAAATGCATGTAGAATCCCTTCAATGAGAAAAACCTTCATTAATTGAATTCCTGAAACTACAAATGCACCAATTAATTGGTAAATTTTTCTTTAAATTGCCAATTAATTGGTGATCACTGAACAACCAGTGATCTGCAATCAATTACTGAAAAATCTATTGTTTGCCACTATTAGTTAAATGTATTAAACACAAAAAATGCCAACATTATTGGTATAAACACTTAATACAATAGCATGCACTTTGGTGCACTTATTTCAAGTATTTTAGAAAATATCAGATACAGAAGAGTGATTTATGGTTTATATGGGGATAATCTTGTAATGTCATAATGTGATGTTAGATTTAAAACTAACATACCTATCAAAGAACCCTTATTGGTCCTCAGGAAAGAGCTCCAAGTAAAGCAGATATCGGTACCGTCCAGGAAGCCGATTGGTGCATTATCTACCTGAAATTCTGGGTTGCTCTTTTACTCAGGCACAAGGTCAGCTTCCCTAACTTACAGAACTGAATGTCGACATCATTTCTTTAAGCAAAATAAAGCAGTTCGAAAACAACAGCGGTAGTGAAAAAGTTTGGCGTTAGTAACGAGAGAGTCTGGATTACAGGCAGCTGAAGGAAGCTACAGTCTGAAAACTCACTGCAGCAAAGTACGGTTCTGTTCAACGCTTCCTGATGTCAGCTGAACGCGAATCAAAGTCCAGAAACTCGGAGCGGAGCAACGCGGAATGTTCGGCACCAACTTTGTTTTACCTTACTGAACACCTCAAGGTCTTCGTCCTCATCCAGGTCCAACATGTGTCCAGAAATGTCCGCTGGGACCGTGGCTCCACTCATTACGCCGCCCGACCTTTCAAATGAAATCAATTCAGTAGGAAGAGCTGAGTGAAACTTCCATCCAACTTCTGAGCGGCAGATGACACATCCACAGCTACCGACACCACTTCCGCTGAGCGCTTTCAAAGTAAAAGCATGAGAACTGCGGCTGTTCTTTAGCCTCTTCAATTCACTTTATTTTGCGCTAATTCACAACAAATACCGCCTAAAAGCAGCCAAGTCCGTCAGATTTGATGTATATATAGAAATATAAACTGAGAGTAATCCAGTCATGAAGACAGATCCAAATCCTGGTACATGAGGCGCAGTTCAATCCTGTGTGACAACGCAGTCAATCCGGTTGTGTATGACAATTTACTGAAAATGTTCAGCACGACAAAGGTGTGGGGTGACAGATGAAATGACATTAAATGACTAATCATATATTCTTGAGAGATTAAATAAATCGATTACATGATGAAAGTAGTACAGACCTCTGCTTTTATTTTGCTAAATAACTAACCCACTTTCGGTATAATTATTGTCCTTTTTTGATACAACTGGAATCTACAGTACGCAGATGCGGAAGAGTCAGATCAGCATTCAATCGGTCCTTTTACAGAGTGGCTTAAACCGATGGGTGTGTGCGGTAGTGGCTCCACAGCACTTTATCCTTCCTGCTACTAACCAAGATGACTGTGGTTTACACTTGTTTAAATAATTCTGCAAGACAGAAACTTTTTCAAAGATATCCATTATCTCAGGTGATAGTGCATGAAGCTGGAATGGCTGTTATTCCATTGCTTCTGTTCAGGGTCAAACAGTGCATGTGGTTGCAGCCAGTTTTCTTGGCACTGCCTGTGATTCCTTGTGACACTCTAGGAAAAACCATTGGAAAAACCCAAAAATCACATCTCCAACTGCACAGGTCTGGAGCTGTCTTATTAATCCATGTGGCATTTTGAGGTAACTGTACTTAAACATTTAGGAAATTCATTTTATATCAGAGCGGTGTGTGAAGTTGACTGTAATCAGAAATTTCTGTAATCAGAAATGATATGCGATGAAATACCATACTTTTCATCATCTGTTGTATAAAAACCAGTATGATAAAAAAAAGAGATAGAACCAGGGGTTTCTTACACATGGGTATGCAAAGAACAAAACAAGGATGCACATCAGTGTTTATTGGAAGCATTAAATTCCTTAAAATGACTTCATGGAAAATGTAGCTCCTGTGCAGAAAAATGGGATCCACGATAACTCCTATGCTTGTAGACCACATGAAATGCAAAATAAGAAAAATAACGACAGTATAAAAAGACCTGTAGACGTTCTACTGAAATCCTAACCATTTAAAATATGATCTCTACCATTTGTAACAATGTCTTTTGTCTTTAACCAATCAATAAATATATTTACCACTTCTGCCCTATTTTATTCTGTTCCGTTTTATCAAACTATATAGAATGGACGGTTAAAGTAGTATTATTGCTTACATTACAAGTGCCATACCTTAGCCTGATCTTGATCTGTGACTCGCTCAAACCTGCCCCCCTGGGAACATAACATGTAACTATCAATCCACTTGTTACATGGCCAAGTACCAGGTTGGCTGGGCCTACAAGTAGGAGCTAAAAAGGCTGAATGAAGCTGGTTCTCTCCATTGCAGTCATATAAATTCTCAAGAAGGGTGTATTTCCTACAATTTACAAAATACCATCTTTAAATTTTTTAACCAGCTCAAAATAAAGAAGTCGGAGCAGAGTTGGCTACAGTAGGACTGACGTTGGCAAGTGAAAAAAAATATGTTAACAATATATCACATTTTTGCACAGTCAAATGTGGGGCCCTACTACAGGTATGTACACTCACTGGCCACTTTATTAGGTACACCTGTCCAACTGCACATTAACGCAAATTTCTAATCAGCCAACCACATGGCAGCAACTCAATGCATTTAGGCATGTTGACATGGTCAAGACGATCTGCTGCAGTTCAAACCGAGCATCAGAATGGGGAATAAAGGTGATTTAAGTAACTTTGAACGTGGCATGGTTGTTGGTGCCAGACAGGGTGATCTGAGTATTTCAGAAACTGCTGATCTACTGGGATTTTCACGCACTACCATCTCTAGGGTTTACAGAGAATAGTCCAAAAAAGAGAAAATATCCAGTGAGCAGCAGTTCTGTGGGCGCAAATGCCTTGTTGATGCCAGAGGTCAGAGGAGAATGGCCAGACTGGTTGGAGCTGATAGAAAGGCAACAGTAACTCAAATAACCACTCGTTACAACCAAGGCATGCAGAAGAGCAGAAGAGCATCCACACCGGGTGCCACTCCTGTCAGCTAAGAACAGGAAACTGAGGCTACAATTTGCACAGGCTCACCAAAATTAGACAATAGAAGATTGGAAAAACGTTGCCTGGTCTGATGAGTCTCGATTTCTGCTGCGACATTCGGATGGTAGGGTCAGAATCTGGCGTCAACAACATGAAAGCATGGATCCATCCTGCCTTGTATCAGTGGTTCAGGCTGGTGGTGATGGTGTAATGGTGTGGGGGATATTTTCTTGGCACACTTTGGGCCCCTTAGTACCAATTGAGCATCGTGTCAACGCCACAGCCTACCTGAGCATTGTTGTTGACCATGTCCATCCCTTTATGACACTTCAACTGTTTCTTAGTTTGGCATGCCAACAAAATAACATAGGGCATGAAAACACATTAATACTTTAACACATTAACTACAACGCTGTATAATTTTATCCTGTGCAGATATTAAATTGTATTTAAATGAGTAAATAAATCCAGCTTAAAACATCTATTTACCAGGTCCAACTGCATGTTTTAAGACATAAGCAGAGGACCATACTCTTTTGTGTCGTGTTTGCACTAGACTAAAACAGACTTCTGTGTTTTGGGACTGATCTAACATTGTGCTGAGTTTTAATTCTTTTAGACGTAGTTTTTTTCAAGACGACACAATGTTGCAATCTAAATTGTTGCAATTCAAAAGGAACACACATATTTGTGAAGAGATCAGGATTTAATCTAAATTAACTGAAAACTGCCAAAACGAAGAGTGAGGAGAGCGTTTCAGAGTCCCTCCCATCTGAAATCTCATTTCCTGCTCAGCATTTGAAACAATATGATACAGTCTGCATTTTTGTTGGGGCAAGACTTGGTGCCACCTTCAGTCTTGTCAACAAATGGCTTCACAGCCAGGCTCTCTGTCACCTTGAAGACACAAGTAACCGTCCAAACATGAAAGGCTGGTGCAGCTTACACAGAGGGCCTGTGTGCAGATCAAGCAGTCATTTGCCTAATGCAATCATAATCTTTATTTACTGTAGTTTGGTGGGCGCTCGGGCTGCATTGACACAAGCCTCAGCACCAAAAGATGTCAGTGTTGTACAAGCCTCGCTGCACTACAGCCAGTCATGCTACCTCTGGCCGCTGCTTGTTTTTGGCTCAATCATATGCTGTACTACATTCTGAGTACAGCATCATCAAAGCTGCTTTAGATATCTTACTTATGTCTTACTGATTTGTGTAAAACAAAATTTGTGCAGTTAACTACAGGAACTAGGGGAGATTCTTTCTCAGTTGCAGTTCTGTGCAAAAAAGGTCCCAAACCACTTTTTTTTGCTTCCAAGAAGACTTTTTGAATCTTTTTAAGTGGTCAGTCTGGCATAAATCCATACAGTAAAACAACAGTATTTTTCTTCAGATGTAGGGGACCTAAAAACACCTGTCACATCTTCTCATAGTCAAGCAGCAGGGAGGCTTGCCAAAGAAATCAGTTCAACTCCACGGTCACTATTGTCTGTTCACCACCCCACATTCAGTCTCTATAGTAACAAGCCATTACAGTCGCTGTAATTGGTTATTTTCTGTACTATTTTAATACTCATCTTTTAAACCAGATATTCACCACAACATTATAACAAAGGTTGTGCAGCAGACCCAATGCTTTTTCAACTGGGCAGAATGGTATTGCTGCTGATTTAGTCGAAAACAAATCCTTGCAGACGTTTATGCTGCTTCTTAGCCATCAGCTTTTAATAATTCATCATGTGATCCAGGGGGCAACATGAGCGGGAAAAACCAATGGTGTACTTGTTTCCCTATCAGCCCCTCTGTCCAGCATCTTTCTACAAGCAAACTACATAATGTACATCCTCACTCAGTCAGATGGCTGCCTCCTTAGCAGTCATGGAACTTCTTCTCTGCAGAAGTCTCTATGAAAAGACTCCTAAATGCAAAGGATGAACCTGTGTCATGTCTGCACATAACCTAGCACACAACTAATTGTTTTAGGTCAATGTCAATGACATTCCATTGTCCAGCTGATTATCATTCCGTTGGGATCATTTTTAAGCCTAGGAATATACTATTAAATGAACATGGACGTTGTTTGGCTGAACAAAGCAGCACCCGAATTTAACAATGCTCTGTTGTAAAATTGCGAAGTAAATTTGAGTTTTATTTCACAGTTTTTACTGAATGAGTCATTGATTCACTCTTGGATTAATTAGGGTAGGCAGGCCTCTTCTGGGAAGGTTCACCACTGTTCAATGTTATCTTCATTTGTGGTTAAAGGCTCTCTTTGTGGTTCAATTGAGCCTCAAAGCCTTAAACACATATCAGTCCGGAACAGTTTATTCACATCAATGACTTTGTTTCTCCTCATATTGCATGATGTCTAATAATGGAACCATATACAGTATATAATGGTCCAATAACTAACTGTGGTGTATGAAAGGGATTCATCATTTGAATGAACTCAAATGTGTCAGCAAATATGGTTCAATTAACTTATATGACCTTCCTCCATAGAGTAGACTTGAAGATAGGGTGAGGTGCTCCATCTTCCGAGGGGAACTCAGATGAGCGCAAAACCTCTTCCGACCCACATAGATTTTTGTTAAACAGATTAAAAAATATTGTTAAAAAAATCTCTGGCATACAGCAGATGGGGCATAAGAGTTTAAAGCTAAATTTCTGCTCGGACTTGCTAAAAACTGAAAATTTCGAATCCTAAATACTGGTTTTGCTAATTTACTAAACGTCTAGGAAATAAAATCTCTAGTTCAGTCTGACATATTTTAGAGTATTTTATAAGAATAACATTTTCGTTTTTCATAAAGACCTTTTTATTTCAGACAAATAACTTATCCTATTTAATGCCCCAGTCTGTTCTGACTGATCCTAGAAAAGCAAATTGTGATGTATATCTGGGAACTAAACTAACTGGAAACTGATTTTTCCTAACCATGCTCACTTGCGACTCTGTGTCATCACATAACCCATTCAAACAACACCTTTTATACTAAATAGGCAGAAGATAATCAATGCATATTGATCCATTCTCTCCACTACAGTCATAATTACTGTCAGTTTATCTTGTTTAATAAGATTGTTGAATCTACTCTCTCACATCTGAATACTCACAACATTGAACATAATTATTCTATTCCAACACTCCACGGGACATTTTGCTTTATTTTTTTAATATGCACGCTTCCAATTGCATTACAAACAATGCAGCCTTCCACTTTTGGCATTTGCAATTCAAAACGATTCAAGCTTTCCCTGACAGGAATACTTAGGAGAAAAGAAAGGCACTCCAACACCACCCAGCATTAACATAGAGGAAACCATTACCACAACAGGAAGGTTGTGTCATGCATACCTGGCAGATCACTTGTCTCAATCTTGTGAGTTGAATGTTTTTGTGTATACATGTCAGTGCCACTGTATGTACCCTCATCTACTTGGCTGCCTTAACTCCCCAAGGCTGTATGCTTTTAGTGACACATGAAGGAAATGCAACACAAGACAATATGTGATGTCAGTGTGTGCGTGTGTATGGGTAGTTTACACGTGTGTACATGTGTGCCTACCCATCCCCCAACCTTTCAGATTGGAATTTTCTGTAATGGTACTACAAAGGTCAGGCTTTTTCAGTGCTTGGGATGTAGCAGCGCTGTGCTAAAGGTCACCTCGCCATACCATTACATTATCTCCATGCCATTTCATACCAGTTTGTCTGTCTGATTGATTTTTAAAATAAAGCTGCATCTTCTGAAGGTTTTGGTGTGGCTGCTTGTCTTTCACAATGAAAGCTGTGCAAAGGTAGAAAAAAGAGAGAAAAAGGAGGGTCGTTGCCAGAGCTAAGTGATTGTCAGACTAGGAGAGGTGTGTCTAGCGTTCATGCCTCAAATGGTGACAATGATGAGCATTGCCTGCCGTGCAGGTGGCTGCCTTTTGTCAAGGTTCACTGTTGTTAGTGCTTCATATGTGCAGGTGTTGAAACGTCACATCTAGTTGGCATAGAAACTTTCACATTGATGTGTAAAACGTTTAGGATGTTCTGCCCTCTAGATTAAGGGGAAAGTGTTTTATCTATAGTCTTTGTATATTTAAGGTTTCATCATAGGATAATACCTTTGTCATTTTTATATTGAGCTTTGATACATTGTTCTTGTTTTTTTCTTTTTTTGTTTTCATTTGGTGGGGAAGCCAGTGTTATAAATTATGTGGGGGTTAAAAATCCCTTCATCTTCGTCTCTGTCAGAGGAACATCTGTACATTTGGGAAAATGAAAATGTTAACAATTGCATTGACAAAAACTGTTTTGCAATTTTCCTGTATGAATGTGACCACTGCACTCTTTGGCACTGCGTTATTGGACAGTGTGTGTATGACTGCAAATTTGCCCCCTGTATGTGCACCATAGTTAAAGTAACAAAAAGGGTAAAAGCCCCACAACTTGGGGCCGGTGGCATGGTCCACCAAGGGTCACTATTCCAGGTAGCAGGACCCAATCACACCCACAGGATATCCGTACACCTGACGGGAGCCTAAGGAAGATCAAAGGAACAGCAGCCCCCAGGCCAGAGGAAGAATGGGAGAGCCAACTGCTGGGACCAAAATTCCCCACAGCTCTTAATTTTATTATAGCGTCTGTATTGCATTAAAAATTAGGTGCACGGAACTTCTGGGTTGGTGTCATGTGAGATATCAGCCTAAACCCGAGCTCTCACCAGAGAACTACAAATTAAAGGCAGCAAAATACCACAAATCGAAATTCTGTAATAAAACAGAAGAGGGGATTAGTGGGAGTGATAAAAGAGGAAGACGACATACAAGGGGATGCTGAAACAAAACAGTAAGACTTTTGCCCCTTTTCTGCTGCCTCTTTTTAGGCAGCGTGGCTCTGCTCCACTTGGTCTCGCTCTACTTGGCATGGAACCTGTTGTGTTTCCACTGACCCACTGATAGCTGGAGCTGTGGCATTAAGCTCAGGGTGGTGTTGGTGGCAGGAGGAGCACAGATTAGAGACACAGCTGTCTGGACTGGTAATGCTCCAGAGTCAGCCTGAAGAAGTTACGCTTTTGGGTTTTATGAGGACATTTTTGTTTCAGCATGGACAAGGAGTTTAAAGTGCAAAACCGCAGACTTTTGAATTCGGTGAAGTTAGTTTTAGGTTGGTTGTGGATATTCATGCTCTGTGGATTCAGTGGGGTCTCCCTCCCATTGGATCCGATGGAGGCAGTCTGATTATGGGCAGCTGCTCTCTGCCTGCTCCCTCCTCCTGCAGGCGCTGGTTCGCTTAAGGACCGTCAATACATTTTCAGACCCAACATACTGTTTCATGGTGGTATTATTTTGTGTGTTTTGGGCCAGCTTCACTCCACTCATCCCATTTTGAGAGCATTTCCGTTGCTGGTTATGTACCTGATTTTTTAGGATCTACTCAATAATAGGTACCAGGCTGAGTAGGGACTACATGTAATGTGAACAGACGACGGTTCACTGATTGGCCATGATGAGGATAAATGAGAAGGTTTTCGAAGAGGTAGTGCAGATTGATTGTATTATATTGTATTCCTACTTCAAAAATCCAAGTTAAATAGATCTGAATGGTGTCTGCACTGTTACGCTTGTGGGAGGAGACTGGGGTGGTGTGCGCAGGGCCCTTGCCTTGCCGGCGCGCTGTGTGGTGGGGGGCGGAATGCGGGGGTGCTTGGAGTGGGGCTGTGTGTGGAGGTTGCACTGTGTGCATGTGTCTTCAGCTTTTCAGGGGTGGAGCTCATCTGTGGGGGTATATATATACATAGCATGTGATCGTGGTAGGTTTGGATTGGAGAACTGTTTTATAAATGGATTGTTTTAAACAGTTTTGTATATGCTAATGTGTGGTGTATATTCTTATAACAGGGCCACACATTTTTAGAAGAACAAAGATTGAAGAGGGATTGCCTGGGCGTGGGGTTTGATGCCACAGGTAGGCCTGTATGGTTTTGGGTTTTAATTAGATTGTGTTGTATATGGGTTTATTAATGTCTTGTTTGTAAGGGCCACACTCAATGCTGAGGATTTGCCGTGTCAGAGTGTGGGCTTATTAGACACCACAGGTATGCAGTGATTTTTCAGTTTGTTTTTAGAGATTGATTAGAATAAAGTGTTCATTGCATTTAGTAATTCTTGTGTGTTGTGTTTTTACAGTTTATCACTGTTTACCTGGTGTCCTTCTTGGTTTCGTTTTTTCTTTTTGGTAAGTTCGCCCAGTGTTGGATTGTGTTTCTTTTTTAGTGCATGTGAGGGCGGACTAACAATTTTTATACCTTTTGTCTGTGTGTCCCGTATTGTGTTCAGGGTCACTTCCCTGAATAAGCAGACATTCCATATTGCTGTTAAACGTAAACCTGAAACCCGATTCTGTTTGCAGTGCTACCTTTGGTGTTTGCATGCAATTGAGTTGCAGTGAAATGAATGCATCATATGGGTTGCAGTGAACAGTTGTAGTGCTCTTATGCGGGTGTGTCCGCCTGAAGTGGTGTTCTAAGTTCAGGTCAAATGTTATTCGGTTAACAGCGAATGGAAAAAGGATAAAGGGAAACCCCCTTATTTGTGTGACAATATTATTATAAACTGCATTTATTCTTGTCTTACTTGAGCCGTGTGGGGCATTAACACATATCTATTTATCAATTATTTCTCCATCTGTCCACCCATCCATCCACCCATCCATCCATCATGTAAGTCTTTAATTACCAAGCTCAGTTTTATAGATCCAGGGGGATTATTTCACCTCCGAGTTCACCTGCGTTCGAGCTCAAGTAACTCAGCGTGGGTGACAGAGTATGAGGAGTGTGCTTTCGTCCAGCTTTTGTCAAGTTAATAGAAAGTAGAGTAGCGATGACGCAGGGACAGAAATCGCTCACAACGTGGTTCAATAAAATGAATGACAACTGTGAAAACGTCCATTTTAACTTTATTGGCGATGCGGGGCGCCCCCCTTGGATAATGGTGGGGTAAACGTTGCCCTCAGTCAAACATGTTAGCAAAAATAATACGACAAATGATTATTAAATGAAAATCATTTTATTTAATATCTTTTAACTTGTTCTTTTCAGCTGAAATTAAACATAAAGATAACTCTGTTGCCGTGAATGTGAATAAGTAATCTAAATAAATACAAAATCAATATACATAATAAACCTGGTTTGTTATAACAAAAACTGGAGCTCTTTTGAAACAGATATTTAAACCTGAAAAATCAGCAACAGAACACTTAACAAAAATATTCAGGGTCATTATATCACTCTTACTCTGTTTTCATCATTTAACTGAACTTTGATGACACCTGAGGTTGCTTGTCATTGATAATCTTTGATAGATCTGGAGGCAGAGTGGAAACAGCTGTCACTTTTCTCTCTCTCCCGGTAGCGAAGCGTTGTGCAGGTGAACAGCAATGACACCCCTGCTCTAGTCTTTCCCATCTGTAGTTGTTTTATTGTGCCTTTTTTGCTCTTTTGGTTGATAAAAGCTTTTTTTTTTCCACCAGGGTCCTAATAAGGAATCACACATCCAAGAATTATCCCTACTAACTGATGAAATTGATCCATCATCTTAGAAATAAGATATTAAATGTTTCCACATACCCCCTGCGATGTGCTCACGTACCACTAGGGGTACGAGTACCCCCGGTTGGGAATCACTGTTTTAGACTCAGTTGCGCCATTACAAATCGCCCTGGTTAAATGAAACTACTCCTCTCTCAGACATTACTGGATATGGGCTGAACAAAGTGGGAAAAGGACAAACTTCAGGTTTCTTTAGAAATACTAGGTGACTGTCAAAGTACCAAACCATTGTAAAGACTGCTAAGATAACTTTTTGTCCAACATAGTTGTAAACAACCATAGACCTCAAGTTTTGTTCATCTCATCAGGATAAAAATACCCCATCATCTCCCTCATGCTCACCTGCTCTTTAGTGTAAGCCTGTGATGTTCTCTGCTTTACAGCAGATAATTCTTGAGATCAGGGTCACAAATTCCCTTGCAGACTGTATTTCCCCTCATCTGTTTAAAGATGTTTTTCATGTTGTTGGGTCAGTGTGTCCCTATTTTGATTAAAAAGTCTATCACCAGACTGCATTCCTAATGCTTTTAAACATGGTGTTGTAACCCCTGGCTCACGTTAAGCACTCTGCAATAATTCAAAAGTATAGACCAGTTGCTAGGTTCGACAGGATTAAAAAAAGAAACAAATTGAATGCAAAATGAAGTGGCTGGAGGCAGAAAATGAGCAAAAATAGTTATTATTTTGTAGAAAAAAAATGAAACAATTTAACAAGAACCAAAAACAAACCGGCATATCAAAATCAAAACCCCAGTCCTCAATACTTGAGCTCAATACTTCAGTTTGTCCTTTTGTTTGTTAGTCAAGTCAAGTGTTTTGTTTTGCGTCTTTCTTTAGTTCCTTTTCCATTCAGTGCTGGGTATTGTTACCAATTGGATGTTCACACTAGAGAGAAGAATGACGTTCTTCAAAGAACACAGGCTCACCATCTCCATCCGGAGAGAACCCAGGAATCCGATCAGCAATTACAAAAACCTAGCCAGCTCACAATAACGATATTCTTACATACAGCTAAACATGCATGTTTTTTTTTTCCAAAATATAATGTTTAACCACGTTTTATTACTCATTAAATGAAATGCAATCAATTTGTCACCTTAACATGGAGTGTCTTACTACCTCCAATATTCTCCTTTAAAGTCATCCCTTGTATCAGTAGAACTCTATCTGAGCTACTGGTTTAATCATGACATATGTATTACTGTAAACTTTAAGATGGTAAACCATCAAAAGGTTCATTTATCATCAACAAATGTTACATTCAACTGGTGGCCATTGTTGTACTAAAAACCACAAGAATTGGGGATACCTCTCTTTGTCAGACTGATTATAACCATTGTAAAAGAGAAGGGGTCGCACAGGTAGCAGAAATGGAGGGTGTGTTTGCACCTCAACCATAACTGAGCTGGTTTAGGCTAAAACTGACTCCCCCTTACTCCATCCAACAAGGAGGGAGGAAGGCAGAGGTAAAAATAATTGGACAGTGTTGTCTCCTGTTGCATTGAGTGAAAGGTGGGTAACTTTAAAATGAGCTAAGTCAGTTCAATCGAATCATATAGATTTCAAGTCAGGTACATACATTCCAGTTAATCCTAACTATCAAAGAGTGCAGTCAGATTCAATTATTTATTCAAATTGGATAAAAAGTTTGTCTATCTAAGGAAACCCAGCAGATTGCATCCAGTCAGTGACTTGCAGCATTCACTCCTCCTGGATGAACATGTAGAGACAGTGGACAGTCACTGGCGTTGACTTTGCAGCAATCCCTCATACTGAGCATGCATGTAGCGACAGTGGAGAGGAAAAACTCCCTTTTAACAGGAAGAAACCTCCAACAGAACCAGGCTCAGTGTGAGCGGCCATCTGCCACGACCGACTGGGCGTTAGAGAGAACAGAGCAGAGACACAAGAAGAACACAGAAACACTGATCCAGGAGTACTTTCTATAGGAAGGAAAAGTAAATATTAATGGATGAAGCTCCTTTAGTGGTTTCATCTGGGAAGAAAAAACAGATAAACTCTGAGCCAGTTTTCAAGTGTAGAGTATGAGAGAGAGCACATAGAGTTAGTTACAGTAAAAGCTCAGTCAATCGCAATGTCTAGGAGAAAAGTAGGGTTAAACACTGAAAGACAGGGCCAAGTGTATCATCTGTAGAAGGTGAGTTGTTGACAGCAGAAGCTTGGACGACGCTCCCCTCCAGGAAGGTGTCACAGGTAGATACAGAGTCAGGCCAAGCATAGCTTCTAGGAAGAGAAAAGAGAGAGAATATAAAGTCAAAAGCTGAAATAACAGCAAATAATGCAAAATTGGAGAGTAGTATGAGAATGTAGCAGAGACAGTGAAAGTGGTCATTATGTCCTCCAGCAGCCTAAGCCTATAGCAGCATAACTACAGAGAAGGCTCAGGATAACCTAAGACACTCTAACTATAAGGTTTATCAAAAATGAAAGTTTTAAGCCTAGCCTTAAAAGTAGACAGGGTGTCTGCCTCACGGACTAAAACTGGGAGCTGGTTCCTCAGGAGTGGAGCCTGATAAACGGAACAGTAAATCCACCCGCAATTTAGTGGTAGCAAAATACTATTGTATTTACTATTTGTATTTACTATTACATAACACTATTGCATGAGACTAGCATGTTTAATTTCGCAAATACATGGCCTTTAACTTATCAAGTTGATGTATCAGCATGAACATGTCAATGCACACTGCCACATGGTCTCTCTTGCTCGTGCTCCCAGCAACTTAACAACAAATATTCCAAATTAGCTTTTGAAAAGTAAAAAAATCTTGCTTACAACAATTTTCTGCATTAACACTCACCAAGACGACACAAATAGTTCAGCACATCCCGTCTACAACCTGTCTTCTTCTTCTTTGGGTTTTACAGCGTTTGGCGACCAAGTTAAAGCCTCCGTCTTTAAAGCCTCTCCAAACTCACTAGTTTCAGCATCAGGGAAAGACAGGTTAAGCTGATTGATTCATTTCTATCATAGAAATTATGTGTTGCTGAATTTAAGCTGTTATTGACCCCTGCAAGAACGTTACTGATTAAAGAAAGCATACAAAATTCTAGATAAATTGTGGACAGTCAATTATTTGAGTTACCTTATATTTGTTTTTTTTCGTTGGTGGTAAAAAGTCTTGTTGCCTGGTTCTAACAGATTTTAGGAGGTTTTCATAGGTTGCCTTAGGCCAAACTTGTTAAAAAAGCGCCCTTGGGGCTTGTGCCGAGTCATTAAAATTAACCTAACCCATATACGAAGAGCCAGTTGTAATATTAGGGAATGAGCAGCCGTTAACAGAAGTGACTGTTGAGGAGTGGATGACTGCTGTGGACTACTCAGTTGTCCAGACCACCAGTTGAAGAAGGGCGAGACTTCTCGATGCAGGCTGTCAGAGGTTAGGCGTGTCATTTCCCAACACCAGCATAAACAGACGTTTCAGTTAACCTGCTTAGTAAGACTTTTAGGATTTAGGGAAGTCTGGATCCGTTGGATGGAGAGCTGGATTGAGCAATCCCCTCAGAAGTAGAGAAGTAGAAGGGAGGGGTTAGCTCATCGGACAACAAAACTTTATTTAAAGGGTGGTTTTACACAGAAGATCGGCCATAATGCGCCGTCCATGCTTATGCATTTCAACCCTTTTATTAGTGGTATTTTAAAGGTATGTGTTTGATTCTGATAATAAGCTACAAGTTTCTTTTGTTAGCTCCAACCGCTAATGGCTGAGAACATGTGCTCGCCTACTTTATGAGTCCACTAAAGATCATTTACCCAGAAAGGTTGTTAGTTTCCAATCTAGGAAAAAATATTTCCCTTGATAACTAATTAAACACCATTAAGACCCATTTGTCTAGAAAGATTTGGTTCTTATTCAAAATAATATTCCCTTAAATATTATTTTAATAAATAAAGGCAGCTAATTAAACACCATTGAGAATTGGTCTTCCAGAAGGTAGGTTTTATTTAGCAAATCATTCTTTAAAATATTATTTTATTAAAATAATACTTTATCTGATCTTGCATTGTGAATGGTTGTTTTAAGGTATGCCAATTATTGCCTAAGTTAGTTCCAAGACTAACTTCACTTCATTTCCAGATTCTTCAAGATAATCCTTGGTTCTCAAACATAAATAACATTGCATGGTAATATTGAATCACTGTTTTCATCATGGCTCAACCATCTTTGATTCACTTGTTTATATTGTACATAGCTCATTAGTCTTCCTTATTCTGTCATTCTGCTTGGTAGTTTAGTTGGGTTGTTTTAGGATAGTAAAGAGTTTGTTTATTGAAATATGTTTGACTTTGAGTTGACTTATTTTTGATAATAAATTCTTGTATTTTAAGAAATTGTGTGAATTCATTCTATGTGTGTACAGTTTTGCTGTTCAATAATGCCAGAGCTTGGCTCATGCCTTTAAATTTTGTCCTAATACCACCTTATTGGGCTGGTATTCACAGGACAACCCTTAACAGACCGAAATATTATTAAATAAAATATATTTGAGTATTAATATTAAATATTAACTAATAAATGCATAATCACAACATTGTTATTCTTGCTCTTTTTAATTGCTATTTTTTTTTAAAGGAGCTTTAAAAAAAATGTTTTATGGGCCATTTTAAAATACAAGGAAATCCAACCAGTCTTCCAGATTGCAGCAATCGATCACTCAATAGGTTGGACAATAAGACAGCAGTGTTACTATGTTGTTTGTTATTTTGTCCACTTTTTATTCATGTTTATTTATTATTGTTTCTATTACTTATTTATCCTTTCTAATATAACCTTACTAGAGATCTGTCCTGCCGCTGAAGCTATTTAATTTCCCCCTAGGGGGAATTTAAGGGTAATCTTATCTCTATATTAATAATTGTATGATTGTTATAGAAGTTTATGTGTTTTTTGTTTGTTTGTTGGGTTTACACAGAGATTCATTACAGCTCTGTTGTCAGAGAGAAGCAGGAGGAGGTGATGAGCGGCTGAGATCTTGGGAGAGCTGTGCGTAAGTAATATGGCGGTATACTGGTAAACAAACAAACACGACAAAAAACAAGCCAATAAATTCAAACCAAACACAGAAACATTTAAAATACTAACCATTGTCTCATATTTTCCCAATAAAACAAACTTGACAAGGAAACCTTGGAGCCTGGAGAACTACGTGGACAAATGCTCTGAAAACATTGTAATGGGCAAGCCACAAAAATCTCAATCCATGACCACCAACATCAAAACACAACCATTCAGAGTGCTTGGCCATCACCTCCACTATCTCTCCAGAGAAAAGCTATGCTGATGTCCTGGACTCTATCGACAGGAAGCTAAACAGCCTGGAGGCTCGTCTCGCCCTGGTGGAAGTTCTCCACAAGACTCTGATAGAGTCTCTGGAGTTCAGCCAGTAACAACACTTACTGATGAAATGACGCAGCTTTCTCTGTTATATCTCTGTTTCTGGACTTCATATCAGGCAACCCAAAGCACTAACTATGATTTCACTTGGGTCTATCCGTTTCTGTGGTGACATGCACTGTCCAACTTCAGCTACACATGCACAGCTATGGGCACACTAAGGTTTGTCACATGGAATATGCATGGAGCCGGCACCAGAGAGAAAAAGTTAAAAAAAATTTTAACCAGCTTAAAAGACTACAGGCAGATGTCTTATTATAAGAGATGCATAAATCTGCCAAAGCTGCAAATGATCTTAAATCACCTGAGTAACCTAATTTGTTTTCTGCCTGCTATAATTCTAGGCAAAGGAGTAGAAATTTTAATTCACAAAAATGTTAACTTTACAGTATTAGACACAGTTACAGATCCAGAGGGCAGATTTATAATAATAAAAATATGTATACATAACCAAAATTTATGTATTCTCAGTATATATGCCCCAAATGTTAATGACCCCCTATTCTTCCATTCTTTTTTTTCTGCACTGTCTAAACACTTGGATTGCTCACTTCTTCTTGGGGGCGATTTCAACTTTGGTCTTAATGAATAAATAGACAGGCTGAGCACAACACAGACTCAATAAATATAGTTAAACAGTACATGAGGGATTACGGACTTTGGGATGCATGGTGATCTCTTCACCCTAATCACAGAGAATATACTTTTTTCTTGAAAATGAATTCTGTGTAGATTGTTCTGGGCATAAGGAAACAGTCACTCTGAGCAGCATGCAAGGCCTGTCTGGGAACAAGTTAGATAAGGAAAAGTTCTTGGCGTGAGGAAAGATTAATGGACTTGTTGTTATAGAAGTGGACTTGTAGGCTGGAAAGAAACGATCCAGCTGGAAAGAATTATGATATCTTGAATCCTGCCAGGTCACTTTGACATTAGAGTTCAGTGTGCCAGAAAATGTGCGTAAATGGAAATGGTACATCTGATTGGTCAAGGGTATCACATACACAACAATGACATGACTTATATATATGCGCTGACTCATGTCAGAGATTTGGGATTCATTTTGTATTATGAAGATGTATTCAGAGATGTGTTCTGAATACATGGTCCCCTGCATCGGCTTTGAGAGGAAAAATCTGTCTTTTCATCATTTTTAAACTTCTCCTCCCACATAATTGGTGGCCTGTACGGGGATCTTTTTGCTAAGGGAGAAGAGAAAAGTGACCGGTCCAGGCAGAGGGACATGAACTGCTGAAACGGGCCCTTTGAACCATCTGTCTCCTCTGTTACACTTTAGAAATACAGCTGTCCATAGGCCCTCCGCTCTGGTTATTAATTCAAGTGAACAACATCCGATGTATCGCTTTCAAATTAGACAGGACATCTGGTTTTCCTTAATGCACCGATGCATGCTTTTGTGGGCAAGGATTCTGTCAGTCAAAAACACAAAGTTGGAATTGGCTACCTGGCAGTCTTGAAATGAGTAATGTTTATGTCCCGGCCAAAGTTGTGGGGGTGTGGCCAGGAAATATTCCTAATATTATAGCGTGTCTGTCCAATACTATTTTTTCTCCAGGGAAATTAGCCACCACAGCAGGAAAACAGCTATATATAATAAATAAATTAATAAAAATAAATATATATATTAAGTAGCCGGTGGACTGAGTAGAGGTGAGTTGAGTTGTGAGCAAAGAGAAACTGCAGTTAAGTGCACGTGCCCAGGTTTTTTTCCTAGGGGCATTCAAGGATAACCCCTTGGAGAGTTGAAGCCTGAAACTGAGGTAACCGCAGTGTTTTTGAGATCTCTGAGGTGAGTGGAATTTGGTGTTCTGCAGAAATGTAAAATTGATCCTGTTAAAGGGATTGGAGTCAATAATATACTAATTAAAAATGTGTACACACATAAAAATGTTGAAATTGACTCGCTTGACCATCAACAAACTATTAATCAGGTCAGTGGACCCCTGGGGGCATGAAGAAGGCTGAAAAAATATGAAAAAGTGTGGATGAGATGTATGAATGAAAAGGCCTAGATCTGCAGCGTATTGCAGATAGATGGATGGGTGAATCCCTGAATGAAGTATAAATGTTGTTTTGCATTCATGTGAGTTCTAAGCGATGACAGACTGAAATCTGTATGATTGTGGCAATTGAAGAGAGTTGCATGTGATGAGAGACTAAAACTGCATGTTCTGATTTTGATAACCTTAAATGCTTTCTAAGTTTAATTTTCTGTGTTTAACAACAGATGAGATTTAGTGGTGCGCACCAGAAGTTTTGCTTTGATTTGTTTTATGGTTCCTACAAGTATGGGTTAAATGTTGAGTTATACCCAAGTCAAATATGCAGGGGTTGGACAATGAAACTGAAACACCTGTCATTTTAGTGTGGGAGGTTTCATGGCTAAATTGGACCAGCCTGGTAGCCAGTCTTCATTGATTGCACAGTGCACCAATAAGAGTAGAGTGTGAAGGTTCAATTAGCAGGGTAAGAGCACAGTTTTGCTCAAAATATTGAAATGCACACAACATTATGGGTCACATACCAGAGTTCAAAAGAGGACAAATTGTTGGTGCACGTCTTGCTGGTGCATCTGTGACCAAGACAGCAAGTCTTTGTGATGTATCAAGAGCCACGGTATCCAGGGTAATTTCAACATACCACCAAGAAGGACGAACCACATCCCACAGGATTAACAGTGGACGCAACAGGTAGCTACTTGAAAGGGATGTTCGGATGCTAACCCGGATTGTATCCAAAAAACATAAAAAAACGGCTGCCCAAACCACGGCAGAATTAAATGTGCACCTCAACTCACGGCCGGGCTGCTATAGCCAAACCTTTGGTCAGTCATGCCAATGCCAAACGTCGGTTTCAATGGTGCAAGGACCACAAATCTTGGGCTGTGGACAATGTGAAACATGTATTGTTCTCTGATGAGTCCACCTTTACTGTTTCCCCCAAATCCGGGACAGTTACGGTGTGGAGAAGCCCCAAAGAAGCGTACCACCCAGACTGTTGCATGCCCAGAGTGAAGCATGGGGGTGGATCAGTGATGGTTTGGGCTGCCATATCATGGCATTCCCTTGGCCCAATACTTGTGCTAGATGGGCGCGTCATTGCCAAGGACTACCGAACCATTCTTGAGGACCATGTCCATCCAATGGTTCAAACATTGTATCCTGAAGGCGGTGCCGTGTATCAGGATGACAATGCACCAATACACACAGCAAGACTGGTGAAAGATTGGTTTGATGAACATGAAAGTGAAGCTGAACATCTCCCATAGCCTGCACAGTCACCAGATCTAAATATTATTGAGGCACTTTGGGGTGTTTTGGAGGAGCGAGTCAGGAAACGTTTTCCTCCACCAGTATCACGTAGTGACCTGGCCACTATCCTGCAAGAAGAATGGCTTAAAATCCCTCTGACCACTGTGCAGGACTTGTATATGTCATTCCCAAGACGAATTGACGCTGTATTGGCCGCAAAGGGAGGCCCTACACCATACTAGTAAATTATTGTGGTCTAAAACCAGGTGTTTCAGTTTCATTGTCCAACCCCTGTAGGTATAGCTGAGATACGTGTTAAAATTACTGCTTGACTTTTTTTTTCACTCCTGAAGGAAAAGACATAAAACTCCTTATGCACTTTGATTAGAATGAAAGCATCCTTCAAATGGAGAAGGAGTTTCTGGTAGAAGTTGACACTAGAATAAAACCTTGACTGAAAGTGAGAAGAAAAGGAAAAAGGCTCTATGCAGGCTTGAAGGATGGAATTTCCGGTTGCAAGTGTGTGTGTGTGTGTGTGTGCGTGTGTGTGCGCGCGCGCCTGTACGCTCGCCTGGTCTTGCCTTCCACCAGCGTATGACGAAAAGAGTGTGCTTGTGTGACACACAACACACACGCGTACACTTGCGTAGCACACACACATACAACACACATACACGTGCGCACACACCGCAACAAAAAACAGACACAGACAAAATGTGGGGAGCAGAATACATATATTATGTAAAAAGGAAAGTATGAATGTCAAATGCTGGCATCTGTCTGTCTAAATGTTCGTCTAAATGTCTGTCCATATGTCTGTCCATGTGTTCGTCTAAGTGTCAAATCTGTCCGTCATACATTTGGGTTTATTTGTCACTAACATTTGTTTATCCTAATTTTTCCTTTTCTCTTTATTTTTGAGAAGAAGTAGTTTCACAAAAAAATGACAGATTTTTAGTAACTCCTTGGGGGTGTAGGCCTCTTATTGCTCACAAAGTCTGGACTCATGATTGAATAATTAAGTAGTTTAAATTCAAGTGAGCGCGGAGTGGTCTGCAGTTACCTTGGAGTCTAAATTACCTTTAAAAATGGGCAAGAAAACTGAAAGAATGTCTATAATTGAAGTGAGAATCCAGGATTTATCTAATTTTTTTTCTTTCTTAGTCGGATCTTAAATGTTAACTGCCTGATGCAGGCAGACTTTTTTGTAAATACAAAGTAAGGTGGTTATATTTTCTTATCCATCAAAAGAACTGAAGAACGTTGCTGAAATGTAGAAAAGTGTTGCATGTCTGTGTTGGGACCCACAGCCATGGATTTCAACATTAAATCTCCGGTACAAACTTTTCTGGAACTTTCAAAATAACTTGCATTTAACCGACTTCCAGCACAACTTCAGAAGGGGAAGGGGGGTAACAGTGGACTTCCCATGATGCCACTGCCCGTATAAAACCCCCACCTTCCCAATGGTCCGATCTCTTCCACCCGGACTCCGTGCGAGGCTGGCCGGAGAGACAGCACGCTAATGTCTCTTTGCTGGCAAACGGACATAAACTCTTCAAACTGGATCCAAGGGTGTCATAAGATCACGCGATCATATGCACTGAGTTAAGTACGAATGAATCACTGTTTGTGTACCCGGTATTCATTCATAAAAAGTGGAAATTAAGGTATAAGCATTGCTTCACTTTCTCTCTGAGGCCTGCAGAAGCAAACTGTGTTCCAGAGAATTCCCTGCAGAGACGCGGTCTCTACGAAGCCGAGTGGAGCGGTTTTCCCAGTCTGAAAGAAGGACAACAGTAGCTGCATCACCGTGATAACATGCAGTCTGGTTGGCCCGACAGAGCGGCCCCCCAGTCACTGCTCTGGAAGTTAGCTGGAAGCTAACCCTTTGTTCACAGAGCTTTCTTCAAACGTCGTCGTCGCCCGGCCAACTCCTCCACAACACGTTTCAAACGAGGTTAGGGTTTGGGCAGAGAAAGATTTATATTGAAACGATCTAAACGTTTTTCATTTTACGAAGTTTGGTTTTGTTTGTGTGAAACTCAACTATCTTAGTGCTAGCAGGCTATCTGCAGCACACGTGCTCAGTTTTGTGTTCTGTGTTTGTGTGTTTTTAAAGTTAAGACAAACTTTACTTGAAGGGTGATTTTAAACACAGAAGACTGACCACAGACCTTAAAAGAAGTGTTGGAAGTCAGATGGTCTCCAGTGGTGTCCTGCCAACTCCCATTGCAGTGAACAACCACCAAGATGACCAAGTGCCAGACTCAGCGTGCACAAGTGGTCCAATTAGGTGGAAGTAGCAGTCTTCTGACCTGATCTGCACCCCTCTCCCTTCTGTTTCTGTGTCGACCCCTAGGGGCCAGGAGAGACGCACATGGCTCTCAGGTGACTCAATCCAACCTGACCCACCACCACTTGCACGAGCTCATTCATTAGAAAGCTCTCATTTAAATCATGAGAAAACTTGTTTCCTTCCCCAGAGGTTAGGTCATGATCTTCTACAATTTCATGAACTTAACCAGCGTGACTTCTCAGATGGACGTGGTCCACCTTGGGAGCATGGGGTCCGTTTTAAGCAGCTTGAATCCCTTGCTAAGGACATAGAAGTTTTTGATCCAGGTAGCCAGGAGTCAAATATTGATGCTTACCTGCTTGAGGTTGAACATTGTCTTCTTGACTTGCGTTTTCCTTCTGATCGTGAGAAGCTGAGGCTTATTTGGAAAACAACAGCTAAGAGTGTTTAAGTGTTCATAAAAACTCTTCCTCCCGAAATTAGTGACAGTTATCCAGCTCTCTGCCAGGCTCTTAGAGAAGAGTACTATGTTTACAGAGATGAAGCTGCTGCCACTATTAATGCTTTGACAGTTTTGCAAAAACAGGACGAACCTCCCAGAGAATATTTCCACCGTTTAAAGACAGCTTATTTTCAGGGATGTTATGCTCCAGGTCTTGAAGAAGACCACACTTTTAAGTCTTTGTTTCTTCACAACCGTCACGTTAGCATGCAGTATGAGGTGACCATGCATTGCATAACAGAGAATCTCTCCATGCAGGAGACTCGTAGATATGCTCAGCTTGTGTGGGAAACACGTGTCCGTTCAGACAGAGCAGGAAAAGGCAAAGTTAGAGTGTTAAACATTCAAACTGAGAACAGGCCTAATAAGAAGCGCAAAGTAACTCCCCTATAGCAGTGGACTCAGGGGCGGATCAGCCCTCAAGCTGGCAGGTCCGCCGTAATAACCAACTCATATTTGACATGCGCGTAACATACGTCCCGCCTCCAGACAGTGAACGCTGGTTACGTACTGTAACCCCAGATTCTATGAGTATAGGCGCAGCCCTTTAAGGCTATCGCTAGTGGGTTTATCCCTTCGTGCGCAGCGCAGCACTGAAAACTTTAGTCCACGCCCACCTGCTGTGTGGGCCCCACGCCGGTCCGTATAAATAACGGTGAGACCAGACAAACGGCTCCCAAATAGCTTTTTCTTCAGCCATACAGGAACCAGTGAGGCCCAGAGCTTAAAGGGCTGCGCCTATACTCATAGAATCTGGGGTTACAGTACGTAACCAACGTTCTATTTCGTATAGGCTTCGCCCTTTAAGGCTATCGCTAGTGGGTTAAAGGCGAAGCAGGATGTAGTCTATGCCTCACTCTGTCCATCCAGACCACAACTGAAAACATCTGCTCGCATTTTGACA